>WBNM01034930.1:1670-14376 GCA_013399055.1 Ramphastos sulfuratus | reverse complement strand
TGGAGGTTTTCAAGGCCAGGTTGGATGAGGCCTTGAGTGACCTGTTCTAGTGGGAGGTGTCCCTGCCTATGGCAGGGGGTTGGAACTAGATGATCCTTGAGGTCCCTTCCAACCTTACTATGGTTCTATGACTGGGGTCAGATGCAGGGCAGGAAAATAACCCAAAAGAAAATGTACATCACCAAGCTGCTCTCCATTTTGCCCTTCACTTTACCTCCTCTGGAAAAAACTAATTTAATCAGGGAAATACCTAACAGCTGAAAAGATCTGCAAGNAGTTGTCTCTGAAGGTTCCTTCCAACCCCTGACATCCTGTGATCACACGAGTCAAAGCGTATTAGGCAGCCAGGTCAAAGCTCAGTTTCTTCAGCCAATGGAAAAGCAAAAGGAAATACTGCATGGAATCACCAAGCCTTCTAATAAAGTGGCATTTGTAAAAAAAACAAAAATAAAACAAAAAACTAACTTTGAATTGTGTATTTGTGAATACATTCAATTCATCTTCAAACCACAGAATTAGTCATTTTAAAGCAGTATGGATAAGTTAAAATTGCTGAACACATGCAGACACTGAAGCATTTAATTAATGTCCTGGAAGGAGAGGAACAGTAGGCAGTGGTATCTTTATCAAAATAACACTATCCAAGAGGAAGCCAGAGAATTTCAGATTCAACCTAGCAAAGGTGCTGAGCAGTGCCATAGCAGGCAAGGCGTCTTGACGCATAAATGCCAAGCAAAATACAAAGGCAAACAGACTTGTTGCAGAAGGTTTAAGTTAGTCACTCCTTGAGGAAACACTTTGGCTTCTCTGGAAGAGTTCAGCAGGGATCTCTGCTCAATCACAGCTTTGATCAAACAAAGTAAACATCACCGACAAGACATTTGACTATAAGGAAGAATTAACTAATGCAAACAGTTGTTGTGTAATAGCAGTGGCATAGCCTTAGTCTGGAATATGTTTTGCAGGACTGAAGCCACCACTTCTGAATCAAGACACTGGAAAGGGGTAAAGTTCAGAGTCCCACAGACCAGTGGAAAGAAGAATTTTCTAAGAGACTTACAATGCGACTGTTACCCACAAATGGATAAAGAGGATAAAAAGTATATACAACTTACTGCAAGAAAGGCATAGCTTGGGGCAAAAGCATACAAAAGAAACTGTTTGATCACTTATGCAATTTATGCAAAGCATCTCAAAGCAAAGAGCTTCAAACTGCTCGGAAAGAGACACCACCTTTACACAAACAAGCAGAATGGGAGCAATGAACAGGTAACACTGAGAGAAAGGGGTCTCTAGTGTTATGTCCAGGTCACATCCACACTCCAGACTCTCTGAAACAGCCATCTTCACAGTTCCCTACAGGCAATCTAATGGATAGGACCACTGTTTTCAGCTCCAAGGAGGGCTTCAGGCACACACAGAACTCAGTGGACTACACTGTTTACATTTGCAGAAGGTGTCCCCAGTTGCACGTAGTTTCCCTTGAATAAAGGGACAAAAGCCAAATATCTCTTTTTCCCTTGCAAGAATTTTCCAAGTAATTGAGAGGCATCACAGCTCTCAAGAGTGCTCCTTCCGCTCAGAACAGCAAATCAGTAGCAGCCATTCCCAAATCTCAGGTGCTGGGCCTTTGGGTTTGTTTTCAACAGGTCTGCTGTATCTTGGGCACTGTCAAATGCCATCCAAGGTATCGTAACATCTAAAAGCTTAATATAGAATTAGAACAATTGAAGATGAAACTACAATTGCAGCAAGCAGAGTAAACATCTCTGTTTGGTTTAGGCAAATATGGTAGAGAAGAGAGATTAATTTCATAACCATGCTGGGAAGCATGTAGTGGAACTAATGGGCTTTTACAAGGGATTTTACAACCCCCAAATACAACACTCTGGGCTTTAGGAGACTTACACATGCTCTGATCCATTAAATACTGCCCTAAACTGCTCCCCACAGAACACTGGGTAGAACAGGCAGTCCTGATAGATCTCTTCAGAGATAGTAATATGAATGAACAGACCAAAATTTACTGAAAATTGTTAGTGATGCTCTAATGGCAGATTGGTCTAAATGTGGTGGTGGTAGGTGAACTGACTGATGTTCAGAGGGCTGGAGCAGCTCTCCTATGAGGACAGGTTGCAAGAGTTGGGGCTCTTCAGCCTGGAGAAGAGAAGGCTTCGAGGAGACCTTAGAGTAGCCTTCCAGTATCTGAAGGGGGCCTACAGGAAGGCTGGGGAGGGACTATTTACATGGTCTTGACAGGATGAGGGGCAATGGGTTTAAACTGGCAGAGGGGAGATTTAGACTGGATGTTAGGAGGAAGTTCTTTCCAGTGAGGGTGGTGAGACACTGGAACAGGCTGCCCAGGGAGGTTATGGCTGCTCCCTCTCTGGAGGTTTTCAAGGCCAGGTTGGATGAGGCCTTGAGTGACCTGTTCTAGTGGGAGGTGTCCCTGCCTATGGCAGGGGGTTGGAACTAGATGATCCTTGAGGTCCCTTCCAACCTTACTATGGTTCTATGACTGGGGTCAGATGCAGGGCAGGAAAATAACCCAAAAGAAAATGTACATCACCAAGCTGCTCTCCATTTTGCCCTTCACTTTACCTCCTCTGGAAAAAACTAATTTAATCAGGGAAATACCTAACAGCTGAAAAGATCTGCAAGGCAAAAAAACCAAAAAACAAAAAACCACACACCTAACAGTTGCAGCCAAACCTTACAATAAAAGTTTCATACTCCCAAGCTATCTCAGCAACACATCTTCAGTAATTACCCAAAGACAAATCACCTCATTCTAAGTACAAGGGAAAGGACAGAAACTGCCAGAGAGTGCAGACGAAACAACTGTTACCTATTAGCCTGGTCTTGCAGAGCTCATCCACCAACCCAACCTCATCAGACTGGACCACCCTGTTTTGGTTTAGTGCCAAACACATGCAAGATGTACTAAAAACTTAAGACAGCTCCACAAGAGATTGCTGGGCACATCTGATGGCAAAGAATACTTCCTGGCCTGGAAAGTCCCCAGATGTGCAGGGGAAGTGGCAGTAGCATGGTCTAAATTGGATGCTGTCATTCCGTCATCAGATCAGTTCAGCTGTTAACACCTCAAGTGTTTTATTACAGCTACCTCCTAACCAAAGTTTGCATAAAAATCCCAGAAGGTTGTGGCAGCTGTTGCAGAGTCCATATTGGATAAGGTACTGAGTGTAAGCTGTAATGCATCTGAAATCATCCTGCTCTGCACAGCACAAGAGAAACAAATAACATCTACAATAAAATTCATTTATGTCCTTCAAATCATCCCTACACTCAGACTTAAGAGCTGCCAGCTCCTGAGGCTGCCACGTGCTCCCTCCTCCTTTTGTATCTGCCAGTTCAAACATGAAGGAAGGAAAAGAATCATAATCCCTCTCAGCCTCTTTCAGACAGCTGCCTCTTGGAGATACTATTGCAATGACAGCAAATCACCAACCAACTTGCCAAGTTCAGCATAGACAGATCTCAGCCAGTACCAAAGAGGCTACCATGCTTCTGAATAAAGTCTAGAAAGGCACCAGAAGTTTGCCACTGCTACACCACTGGGACAGACACTTCTCACAGGAGTCTGACCTAGTCTCCCTGCATTGGCACCAAGGTAAAGACTGCTCCTTGCATGTTATGTATGTGCATGCCAACCAGAGCCAGAAAAGAATGCAATCCCCACAGTGCTCCCCAGCAGGTATCAATACTCCACAGAAAACAGCAAGGATGTCTACCCCATCATTTCAGAGACTGGCATGTTCACAGGATGTCAGGGGTTGGAAGGGACCTCCAGAGATCAAGTTCAACTCCCCTGCCAGAGCAGGACCATAGAATCTATCTCAGGTCACACAGGAACACAACCAGACAGGTCTTGAAAGTCTCCAGAGTTTATGACCCAAAGTCACCTAGTGTCAGTTAGTTCCTCTACATTTCAAGCCTCTAAGCATTCCAGCAAGGCAGTATTTTTTTGGATGTTAAGGTAACCTGACTTCTTAGCTGTATACTTTGTGACACCGAAGCTGAGGAAAGTGGCATTTGGCAATGAAAGTTGTAAAAAAACAAAATACCAAGGCATACAATCTTACCTAAAAATGTTAAACATTAGCCTTCTGATGTTTATCCTCCCTTCTTAGCAAAGAAAAGTCACGTCTGACTAGAGTTTAAGGCAGGGATTTTCAAAGAAAGCCAAGGTAGGGAACAAATATTGCTCTAATTAAATAGGAATTGAATCCTTACCTCCCTTCTTTGAAAATTCCTGTCTAAAGCTCTGCACAAAGAGTAACCCTTGTGCTAGTGTTTAAGAGCATATGACCAAGCTAACAGCTTTTTTAATTAAAAAGCACAGCCCTGCTGCCTGAAAAGGTTTTTTCTGCTCAAGACAAACATTCACTTCTTAAGCTAGCTCCCAATGCTGGAGTTATTTGGTGGAGTCAGCTGTTAGCACACTGTGCTTCCTTTGAGACAAAGGTTGCCTAGATTTTAAAACATACAGTTCACTGGAGCCCCCTTTTCAGGGCAAGACAAAACCTAAATAAATAGGACAGCCATGGGAGTCTCACCTTCCCAGCCACAGAGCAGAAGTCATGGAAAAAGGCAAGCAGACCAAGCCTACTACTGAAGCACTATAATGTAACTCCTCTAAAACCCACCTGAGCATGGACCCAGTGTGTTCCCTGAACCCAGAGACTCACCCCACAACTCCTGATACAGCATGTCAGGAGCAAAGTCTGCAAAGGACTTAACTCAGTGAAGGATGCAAATCTAAACATCTGTTGTGAGACTTTCCCAAAAAATTATTTGGGCCAAAGGCAGATTCCTGACAATCCTCTGAAACACTGCAAACTTTTCACAGTGAGGTAAGAGTCTCTCTCTCAGCCAAGAAAAACAAAAGCATTTACAGCATTTTATATTGTTCACTACATCACTTTAGTACCTAAATTCTCTAAGTCATCTTTCTTGACACAAAGCTTCACAGGGTCAATCAGCAGAGTAAAAAGGTGCACTTTAAACAAAGCCTTGTTTCTTTATCAGACTTATAGTCTGGGATGATCAAGTAGCCTTTTAATTCCCAGATGGCTTCACGGTGTCCTGTGGAAGGACAACCTAACCTTGCCCATGATGTTACAGCCCTGGACTGCCATCACCTGGTCTGCATCCATTCATCCATAAGACCCTCAGTGAATTTTGATTCCTGATCCCAGACCAAACAGAAAAAAAGCTGCTGACTGGGATTTCTTTTAGGTACAATGGATACCAAATGGAACAGAGACGGTTTCACCTCAACATGAGGAGAGCCTTCTTTACAGTGAGAGTGACAGAGCCCTGAAGCAGGCTGCCCAGAGAGGTTGTGGAGTCTCCTCTGGAGACTTTCAAAACCCACCTGGATGCATTCCTGCACAGACTACCCTGGGTGACCTTGCCTTGGCAGAGGGTTGGACTCAATCTCTGGATGTCCCTTCCAACCCCTAACATTCTGTGATTAGTAAGTTAAAATATCACACTCGAAATACAAAAGCCAGCTCAGGGAGAGGGTTAAGAGTGGCTGGGAGCAGGAAGAGAAGGCAGACATCTTCCTCCTTAGCCCACAGGGAGCCCATCAGGCTGGTTCAGCTGCAGCAGAACAGCAGCATAAAGCAGTCTTCACATAGTACAGACATTACCCAGGATTTTTGGCTACATTTGACTCAAATCACACTTAAAACACACTGAGTTCTCTGGCCTCCCATAAACAGAAGAATAAATATACATTACTCTTTCAAAAAGGCATCCTGATATATTTTCAAGAGAGGGTGAGCTCGGTTACACATCTGCCACATCACACCTTGACAAGATCCAACAAACACTGCTTCTGACAGGTTTTAGCCTAGGACAAGAAAAACTCACCCTTAAGCAAATAAATGATCAGTTAACATTCAGCAACATGAAAGACTTGAGGCAGTTTCATCAAAACATAATCAGGATTGACTTGCCAGTTACAAATGTATGAGGTTGACATCACTATAACCATATGAAACAGGAGAACTTTGAAGGTGACGAACACATTGATGACTGCAGGAATTTCTCATCATTGTTTCCAAAAGGCAAGATTTTGTCTATTCCATCTTGCCTTTTGGGGGGAAAAAACAAACAAACAAACAAAAAACCAACAACAATCACCAGCAAAATGGGAAAAAGGTGAGCACTTTAACAACAACAACAAAAAAAAAGAATAGTGAGCTCTGTCTGAAGGTTAGGAAGTAGGACCAAAATCAGCCTCTCAAAAGCTGGACTCTAGTAGCAAGCAGAAAAAAGACCACTGCTTTAAAACAATATATGTAGAGTTATGTAGTACAGCTTACCACCTGTCATGGAATTGCAAGAGGCAGATGGTCACCAAAAGGAACTGGGTCAGATTCTGTTTCAGTAAAGGATACCTCAATATGACTTTACACAAAACTATATCTTGTCAAATGCAGTATGGCTCCTTGAATTTTCTAGCAGGGAACAGGACTGCACAGGGGAGGTGGAGTCACCATCCCTGGAGATGTTAATAAAGAGACTGGATGAGGCACTTAATGCCAGGGTTTAGTTAATTAGAAGGTGTTGGGCGATAAGTTGGACTCTATGATCTCAAAAGTCTTTTCCAACCTGGTTAATTCTGTGATTCTGACTGGTTTCTCCGTGACACAAGGCACAAACTGTATTAACTACCATGCCAGATCATCATCCACAGCACGAAGAATGATTAAAAACTAAAACTGCAAACAGACCCATTTCAATTCTCTCAAGATTAATTGACAACGTATTTGAAAGAAGAGACTGCAGGAGAGCTGTTCTGAAGTCAGCACACCCACACTGTTAAGCACTTGTAGAAAATTTCACATCCTTTCTTTTTTGGCTGGCGCTTGACTTACAAATACGCAGATTTGGGCCCTTGTTTTTTAAGCAGCACACAATGTCCCCTAAGCTCAAGGTCTCACTGGAAGCTTTTGATTTCCTGAAGTGTTCACTTTTACAGTTCAACACTGTTGGGCTACAAGTATTTATCAGGACAGACTCCAAAAGAGCTGTCTGCTCAGCTCTCCCCTCTTCACTTACCTTAGAGATAGTTTATGATGTTATAAACATGTGTTTGTGCAAAGCATGGACCTGTACTTATAAAACATTTCCTTATTGCCAAATAGCCTTTTTTTTCCCAATTACAGTTTACTCCTATCAGTACTAGCTGCAGTTTAATCTTGAATTAAGCCATCTCTTCTCTCAAATCTAGTCTAGCAGTTTTCCATCTACCTCCCCTGTTTTGCACCCTGTCTCAGTGTCGCCCCTCAGGTCTCCAAGATGGGTGTGTTGTGTTATCCCACGCCTTCTTGGTCAGGAAAGGGATTGGAGTCCACTCAGAGAAATAAGCTTCTTTTAAGAAAACACTACTGAGATAACAGAGTAGAGTCCCTGCTGAGATGACCTGCAGGACCAACTTAGAACAAGAGGCATTCGAATGACTTGCTCTAAATGGCTGCAGTCACTGTGGAGCTAAACGGAACTTTGGCTTGTCATGGGACATGAGTTGCCTACACATTTGTTGGGCAAAGTGAGTATTACAAATACAATAAGTGAATTTTTAAAGGTCACCCAGCCAAGACTCTTTCATCACCCTGGCTTTCACGTAAAGCAACATAGAGATGGCCCCAAACACAGCCCTCCACCGCCATTGTGAGCCTTCAGCCTCCAGACCCACGCAGGTCAGCAGTCACACTGCAGAGGAATGACTATGAGAAATTATCAGTACTCATTTCAGACAAAGGAGTTCAGCTTCCCAAAGGCTCTAATGCTCATTGTTCAAACAACCATGCTCCTGGTGTGTAAACAGTGAGACCAGACTTAGTTTCAAACTGACCTGATTCTTCAACTCTGGAAAGTCAGTGGCCTTCAGATGTCATCATCCAAACCAACTGCTCCACTGATAAACATTAACTTTACCACAAAAGAATGGAAATTCTCAGAAAGCCCATTCCATAAAATTGCTTTAGAGAGCCACAAGAACATAAAGCTTGGAGGA
Source organism: Ramphastos sulfuratus (assembly GCA_013399055.1). Lineage (NCBI taxonomy): Eukaryota > Metazoa > Chordata > Aves > Piciformes > Ramphastidae > Ramphastos > Ramphastos sulfuratus. The sequence continues at coordinate 6,320 of WBNM01034930.1, read as the reverse complement.
CGGTTCCTCTCTCTTTGGAGAAAACTTGGAAAAAGAAGCATCCTCCATTCACGCAATGTTTTCTGGAGAGGCTATCCACACAGAAGAAAGATGGCACAAGACTGGCCACAAGGCAGGTTTAACAACTTCTCCCCATGGCCAGCCAGTTCAAGTGTAAGAGTCAGGATGAGTGTAAGAGGCTCAGAGAGGGAACCATCACAACTGCACCGGTAAAGAACTTTGGTAGCTAATCAGACAGACAATCTACCACAAACCCAAACAGAATCACAGCCTATTACCACCGAGATCCCTTCCAGGTGAGTTGCAGAAGCCATCCCTAGTTGGCAGCAGCTATCCACCCAAATCCTATGAGGCAAGCTAAATTTACAATGCCTCTGCAAAGCAAAATAATCCCTTGTGGGCTATATACTGACGTTGTACACAATCATGATCCATCACATCCTCTGTGCTTCAGGAATAAGCCTCAGGTTAATTTACTACTGACAGATGCTAGAAGTCATAACAAAGCTTGCAATTTCTGTGGAACGGAGCAAGATTTTGGGGGTTATTAAAGGGTTATTTGCTCTGTACCCAAGCTCTCTTTATATTGTTCTTCACAGGTTTCACTTTTTGCAGACTTTATGGGCATACAGGCAGAAATAGTATAGAAGCAAGGATACTTGCTCATTACGGGGAAGGTTCATTTTCTCCTCTTTATATCCAGTTTCAAAGAGCTACGCAAGTAGTGGTCCAGTTAATTCTTTTATGTGGTTTTAATTTCATTTAAGAATTTATTTTTTAAGTTAATGAGGGGTTTTGACTGGCAGCCTCTTTTGCACTTAATGACAACCAGTCTATAATGAGAACAATGCTCTCTGCAGAGGAAAGGCAGAACATGAGACCTGTTCTCTAATAGTCAAAACTCCTTCACAGTGCATTTATCTGAACTAACAGCTGCTACAGATGTTTTGGTTTCAACCATAATATTTGCCAGATACAGAGGAAAATGTGCTAAAGCTTCTTCAGAATCTGAGAAGCTACCTCAAGCTTAGCTCCAAAACAACTATCCCAATTTACATTACAGAGAAGAAAAAAAGAAATATCACAAACTGAGTCTGTATCTCTTTTCCACTTTAAAGGTTTTTTTTTAAACCTATGATTTTGAAAGAAGAGCAAAACTATACTCAACTGAGAAAGCATGCCAACCAAAAATGATTAGTACAACAAAAAAACCCACCCCAAAACCAAAAGGTATTTATTTTTGAGGTATGGAGACATTTTGTGACTAAAGTTGATACTGAATTTCCTGTAAGCTGTTTCCTTACATCACACAATGTTTTTCTTGAAATTCACACTTTTTTCCCCCCTTAGAGACTCAGACTAAAGTAGACTCATTTATGAAACAAAAACATCATTGCTAGTCAGAGAACTCCTGATAAATATCGGTCACATCAGGAAAATAGCAGCAAAAACATAAGCTTCCCATACATATTACTTTTCTTCCTTCCCTTTCTCCCACCTATGCCTTCTTTCAGATTTGCCCTGTTCCTCAGCAGCACTACTCTACTCGAGCCAGCAGTGTGTGCCTGCAGCCCAAACATCCAACCCTGTCTGGGCTGCATTAAGAGCAGCTTGGCCAGCAGGGCAAGGGAAGGGATTCTCCTCCTTTACTCTCATGAGACCCCACCTGGAGTACTCTGTACAGTTCTGGAGCCCCCACACAAGAAGGACATTGAACTGTTGAAGCGAGTCCAGAGGAGGCCACGAAGATGATCAGAGGGCTGGAGCAGCTCTGCTATGAGGACAAGCTATGAGAATTGTGGCTCTTCAGCCTGGAAAAGAGGAGGATTCAAGGAGACCTTGTAGTAGTCTTCCAGTATCTGAAGGGAGTGTACAGGAAGGCTGGGGAGGGACTATTTACAAGGTCTTGTAATGGTAGGATGAGGAGTAATGGGTTTAAACTGGCAGAGGGGAGATTTAGACTGGATGTTAGGAGGAAGTGCTTTCCAGTAAGGGTGGTGAGACACTGGAACAGGTTGCCCAGGGAGGTTGTGGCTGCTCCCTCCCTGGAGGTGTTCAAGGCCAGGTTGGACGAGGCCTTGAGTGACCTGTTCTAGTGGGAGGCGTCCCTGCCTATGGTGGGGGGTTGGAACTTAGAGGTCCCTTCCAACCTAAACCACTCTATGATTCTGTGATTACTATCATCTATATGCAGACCATTATCATAGTTTTAAAGCATTCCCAAAGTTATCAGAAAACATCACTTACATGCACAAGCCTGTAAACAGAAAAGTCACATTTTGTACGTTTGGGATAGTGTACATGATCTTAGAAAGTAATCCATAGAAGCAGAAGCGCAGCTCTGGCAACCACACCACACTGGGGCTCAAGAATGATAGTACCTGTCTGCGCACAGGCCTGTAACACTGCCTGGTGTGATGGGAAATTAATTTCCCTCCATTGCAGTAGCTTTGATGCAAACCATTTTCCTTCAATGGTTCCACTGACATCTGCCCCCCAGACTGCATAACCAGGCACAGATGTGAGCTGCACTCAGCCGCACATAACTCCAGTTGTGGGCTGGGGGAAGGCCAGAAGCCCTTTCTGCAGTACCTACCTGTCCACTGTGGCGGGCAGCGGCAGTTGTAGGTGTTGACGCCATCCACGCAAATGCCCCCGTTCTGGCAGTTGTGATTCGGGCAGTCGTCAACGTTGTGCCCACAGATGGTTCCCTCGAAGCCTGGACAAAGCAGAAACACAACAGACTGACATGGGTTTCCAGCCTCTTCTGAAGAGAATTCACCCTTCCTGCAGCATCCTCCCCTCTCTTTCTCTTAAACACTCACTCTGTTAACCCAATCCTGATGCATCTCAAGGTACCATGCTGAGCAGAGACTTCGTTGAATGCCTCTGCTATGGTATGCAGGTCAGATAATGCCATTAAACAGCTACTACAGTAGGTAGATGGCCAAATACGTTTTCACAACCAAACAGAAGAGAGCATTTTTCCTTTTAAGTGACTAAAGAGCATTGTCATTCAAAGCAAAGTGAAGACCAAGGCATTTCATTTACTATGAGGCAAGCATCTCGCTGCCCAACAAGCAGCAGTTAGAGCATCAGTCAGGACAAGTTTTTCCCATGGTAAAAAAGTGCCTGGTGTTCACTTCATAAACACCTCAGCACAGTTCATATAAGTTAGTTGTCACAGAAGCATCCTCTATGCTTTGAGAAATGAGCTCCCAAATTCCTGATCTGGCCCTCTTTGGTGTTGCAAAAGTCAAGTCAATCAACAAATTTGCCACCACCCAACTGATGCTTTTACACTAAGCCTTGACTGGAAACCAAAAGAAATCAGACTCCTTCCCAATGCAGATCAAGGCTCCTTATGAAGGTAGACTGGCAAAACATCCCTGCTAGATGTCATTCCTTTCAAATAAGGAAAAGTGGAGGCAGTTACCCATTTTCCTCTCAATGTCTCCTGTTGCTTTACTCTATGCTTCCTTAAATAAACCTGCCATTTCTGCTGGATGAGAGGGCTGTTTATCAAAGCACAAGTGGATGCATGCTAGTGTGGATGAACTAAATGATTCCAGAGCACATATGTTAATTAAAATCATCATCTCTGCCTCTTCACTGCTTTGGAATGCAATATTAACATGACACAGTCCTCTCATCCAAAGTTATGCTTTAACCCCTCTACTTTTGATGCGCTGTTCCAGACGCTTCCAATTCCTCTGTGTCGCGTCACACAGAACCTCTAAGCGACATCTGGCCCAATGCAGATCATGCTGTGTGGTAGATGAGACTGGGACTGTAAAGCTCTAATGCAGTTTCTCCAGACTATCACTACCCTCAGGAGACTGGAGATGATTCATTTTCACTCCCTTTGCTTGAACTTCTCCAATACTACAGGTTAGAATCAGAAGCTGAGTGCTGCTGCCAAGACATATCAAGTGCATTAGCATCCATCAGCGAAGAAGAACAAAAAACATAGAAATAACGAACCTGCAATATTACCCTGTCCCTTCAAAGGCCCTCCCCACCTTCATCCAAGATGAATCTCATGGCAATAGGGAAGGTTAAAAGGAAGAGGAAATACAACATGGTTAGTCCAAATCCTAATCATCATGGCAGTGGCCTTCCTGGCAAAAACTGCTGAGAAACAATTATCAAGGAGTACAATTAGTATCAGATCACTATGTTTAAAGCTCCCACGTATGACCCAAGGCTCAGCTATAAAACACAGGGGTGTCCTATCAGGTTTGCTTGTCAGCTTGAGGAGAAACATCCCACTGACTGCAGACTGCACCTATGCCAGCAATGTGATCAACAGGGAAATACACCCAGAACCATGAGTGTGAAAGGTTTAAGTTCTTATCCTTGCAGCTGGGACAATATGAAGACCTACCCCGTTTTCTAGCAAAGAAATTCCTAACAGCAGGCATTTATTTTTAAAATGCCCAAAAATGTAAAGCAGATCAATGATTTGAGTAATAAGATCTCCTTGATATTAAAACCCTCACTAAACCATTGCTCATTCTCACATTTTAACCAGCTATACTACCTTTTAGGAGCTCATCCACAGTCATCTCATTCAAAAGTAAAACCCATTAGGTCCACGCTAAAAGCTGGAGGATTACACTAGTGACAGCAGAACAGAGAAAATAAAAA
>WBNM01034929.1:0-25499 GCA_013399055.1 Ramphastos sulfuratus | reverse complement strand
TCTATTAACAGGTGTATTCATTATAACACTGTAGAATTCAAAATGTATCTTCACTGTGTGAGGAGTTGTAGAGTGACAGAAGAGACTATTCTTACCCAGAAAAATAAAACCAAAACAAAAAAAAAAAAAAAGAAAAAAGCAAAACAAAAAGAATTCAAACAAACAAACAAAAATATATAAAGGAGATGGCAATAAAAAAATAATATATTTTATGAACCTTAATGAGCCATACAACACCTTTTAGTGCACACCTTAGAGTAGAGTAAGTATATTAGATCGAAGACCAGGGGGAGTTGCCAATGGCAGCAGTATGATGAAAATGATAAAAATTGACAACTTTAAGTACTCTAGTCAGCACAGAAAATCAGAATCATTCCCAAAAAATCACAAGATAACAGGTTTCGACTAAAGTTAGGTCTAATATCTGAAAAAATGTTCCTCACATATTCATACTGATGCAGTTATATTAGAGATGAGAAAAAATTCTACTGAGAATAAACAAAAATTTGCTTTGATATGTTTTCTGTTTTATAGCAGAATCTCATTCATGTTGAAATTCCTATTTGTAAATGCAGATGAGGAATTCAAGTGAAAATTGGTCAGTTTCCTGCTATTCTGGTTGCCTAATGGAATTTCTTCTAAAAATTAAAAATTTACATATTTCCTTCCTCTGTTAAGTTGATAATATACTGCCTACAAATATATTTATTCAAAATTTTATTGCATTAATTTGAACATAAATTTTATATATATACGTGATATTAATATATTTTTCAATATATTTTATAGTCTAAGTATTTCTACAGAATTATTTAAAACACTTTTGCATCTTTTATGGCATCTCAACAGGTCTTTCAACCTCTTTTTAGAAGTCAGAAATGTATGTCAGTGAGTTGACTTGAATCTTACACCACAAAACTTCAGACTAAATATTAGGGACACCATTTTACTATGGACATAATTAAATATTGGAACAAGCATCTAGCAGCCTCTGTGTATCTATAATGATTTTCCACTTCTGGGTTACTACAGAGAGGAAGAGTTGTCTTCTATAATATGAACTGCTTCAGCAAAATGGCACTGTTTTGTTAGTGTTAAATCCAAACATATCACATTCGGTACAGCTATAAACTGACAAGAAGAGATTGCCTTAGGCAAGTAAGAAATCAGTCAAATCATTCTAATTTCCCTCTAGTCATAAATGAAAATAATTTTGCTGCTATAATCTGGACCTTGAAAAAAGTCAGTTAATATTCTGTTTTTCTCATGTGCCATGTTATAAGACTTCACCAGAATTATGTAGTCAGCATGCAGCAATGTACAAATACTGCCTCAAGTACAAACAAGTTCAAATATGGCTCTCAGTGGTTAGGATGCTTTAATTTCAGACATGGGTAGATTTAACTAGTACAAATTTCAATTAACCTTTTATTTGCATTGATCAGGGAACTTCTGCTTCATTGATCCTTGACAACCAATTAGTGGATTCCAAATACAGACAGGATATAGAGTAAAGCTGATATAGTTCATAGAAAATCAATAGTAATATTTCAATTGCACAGTATATGTGCTGATACCTACTTCAGATATTTGAAAATTATTTTTCTTATTTGCCTATCTCATTCCAATAATGAACTTCTTAAATGGAGTAAAGCAGTTCAAGGACAGATGTATCTGATATTCAAAAAAATGGGCTGTTACTCTTCAGTCTGCAAGATATACAGATAAATGTATCCCTATATCTTCAGAAGAGTTGTATCAATTCTGTGTTGTAACAAAATAATTCTCAGCATTCTACTTTTCCAGAATTAAACTCTTCCACCACATACATGTTTCAGGTAAGTTTACCCAAGTGTATTGATGTGCATTCTCCAAGGGAAATGGGGGATCATGTGCCATGTCCTTTTTTTTTGTTTGTTTGTTTGTTTTTTGTTTGTTTGTTGGTTGGTTGGTTTTGTTTTTTTTTTCCCCCTACAGTCAGTTTAAATCATTCTTTGTATAACATCTCTCACATATGAGCATATGTGGCTCCTTCTTATCTTCAGTTCTTTAAGAAGTTGCTTCGAGATTGTGAATACCAATACTGACCTGAGCAAACACTGGGACACACATCCATGTTAAAACTTCTGAAGCAGTCCCTAGTCTTACAGTTTTGTGATAAGTTTAATGCTATAATTTTTAGGGTTAAAATCCGAGTTGTATTTTCCATCTGTTGAACCTGAACATCTCTTAATTCTACTCTTAACTACTGTTTTATCTGTTTAGATTGACCATATGACATCATCAGTTGTGATTTTGACCATTATCTCATATAGAATTGTAGAATCATGAAGGTTGAATAAGACCTTTAAGATCAAGTTCAACCATAACCCAACTACCATGACCACAAAAATATATTCTGAAACACACATCTACACACTTCTTGAAAACCTCGAGGGATGGCAACTCTATCACCTCCCAGGGCAGCTGGTTCTAATGCCTCACTGTTCTTTCAGTGAAGAATTTTTTCCTATTATCCAATCTAAACCTCTCTTGGCACAACTTAAGCTCATTTCCACTCATCCTATCACTAGTTACTTGTGAGAAGAGACCAACCGAGGCCTCACTCCAGCCTCCTTTCAGGGAGTTGTAGAGAGCAATAAGATGGCTCATTAGCCTTCTCTAAACAGCCCTAGTTCTCTCAACTGCTTCTCGTATGACATGCCCTCCAAACTCGTTGCCAGCCTCAATGTTCTTCTCTGGATACCCTCCAGGACCTCAATGTCTTTCTTATACTGTGACATCCAGAACTGAACACAGTACTCAAGCTGTGACCTCACCAAGGTTGATTACAGGGGCACAATCACTTCCCTACTCCTGCTGGACACGTTTTTGATGCTAGGATACTGTTTGCCTTCTTGACTTGGGAACACTTCTGGTTCATGATTAGCCATCCATCCACCAACACCCCCAAATCCTTTTCCATTGAGCTGCTTTACATCGACTCTTCCACAAGCATGTAGTGTTGTTTGGTGTGGTTGTGATCAAGTACAGGACCCAGCAACTAGTTTTGTTAAACCTCATCCTCTTGGCCTCAGCCCATCTATTTAACCTGTCCAAATCTTTCTGTAATGCCTTCCTTCCCTCAAGCAGATCAATACTCCCACTCAGTTTAGTGTTGTCTGCAGGTTTGCTGAGGACACACTTTATCCCCTCATTGAAATAATTCATAAAGATGTCAAACAGAATTGGCTGAAATACTGTGCCCTGGGGGACGTTAGCTCTTAAACTGCTACATCTTAGAACCCTGGTGTGTCATCCTGCCTCTTGTCTTAGATGATTTTGATATTGTTATCTCCTTTCCCCTTTGCATCTAGTTTAAAGCCCTGTCAATCAGTCCCCTAATCTCTTGGACAAAGACACTGTTTCCTTTTTGAGAAAGGTATCTTGCATTTGATGCCAACATTCCTGGTGACTTCTAGACCATCCCATTATCAAAAATCCCAAAATTGTGTTGGTGACACCAGACACAGAGCCATGTATTGACCGACTGGATCCCTCTGTTCCTTCCAATGTCACTGCTTTCAGTTGGAAGGGGAGAAGAAGCATGACTTAACCTTTCCAGCTGGCTGAGTTTTAGCAGACCATAGACATCAAACATGACAAAACTCTCTAAATATGTTCAAATAATGTATTTGCATGACAAACATACATGACAGAAGGTGCTCCTTTCTACTCTAGTCACTGCTATCTGATATCCTGTTATTATACAAGACAATGTACTAACTAGTTCAATACTATGTACTGCTTTTTAATCACATTCTCTAAATGAAATACACTGTCTTGTTTAGTTTCTATGCTATTGAATTAATTTGTTACCTAATAGACTTAAATGCTCTCGTACAGCAGTATGAGAAGTGGAATTAATATTGAACAATTACAGAATTATCACTGGGAAGTGTTAACTTCAGTTTTGCTCTCTGTTGTATCAGTCACAAATCCTCAACTGCATTTTCTTTATTGTTCAATATCTATCTGTTCAGGCAGTTCCCATATCATATTTACTGTCTTTAATGGCTTAGATCTTTCACCAATAATATGTCCTAATACTTTTTCTAACTTTTCTGTGAGTGCTATTGATTTCTGTAGTCTTTATGATTGCAGAAGCTTATTTTCTGAATTTTATCTAATGCTACAGTTTGTTTAATTCAGGATTGAGTCTTAGTTACTTAAGAAGGCTGGCTATCCTTTGAAGAGGAAAAATATCAGGCCAAGTTTATTTTGGGGTGATTTTCTTTACTTCTTGCATTGTAAATGTAATTACATTATGTGCCTACCTGCATGGGCCAGAATTGATCATATTTCAGACCATCAGATATGCTTACTATCTTTCTGCACCACATTGCGTGGTTTGAATGTGTGCAGTCCTCTTTACAAGCTTGTCTTCTGTTTTTCCAGAGGTTTCTGAAGTCTTAAAAGGCAAAATTTGAGGTCACACTTTATTGAGCAAATCTCCATTAATTACCTCCAGTAGATCACTTGCATCAGCAGCCATCAACAGTCTAATGAGATAAGTTGCATTGAAAGATCCCACACAAATGCAAAGGAGAAAAGTTAGGGCTAATTTGTTATCTTTGCTAATTAAAACTGATCGTTTATCCTTAGTTTCTAATTAAACCAGTATCTTAATATGAAAATATTCTACTTTAACTAAACTTTGAGATTATCAAGAACAATCTCTAACAGTTTCTACAACAGCATTTTAAATTAAATTTGATGGAAGAATTCCACAGAACTCTTTTTTTTTCCTAACCAAACCTGTTAGGCAGGGAGTTGCAGTATGTAAATGAAGACTAATACAAAAAATCTAGGAATGAAGGAGTGAATGTATTATATAAATTACATATTTAAAACATATGAGGTTTTTGTTTGATGAGTGCCATGTTCAAATAAAATCAGTCCTGGGCATTTGTATCAAATTTGGATGCAATGAAGTTAACTTTCCCCATAACAGCCATCTTAGTGTTGCACTTTGCCTTGGTAGATAGAAGATTGTGGATAACACATCGGTGTTTTGGATACTGCTGAGTATTGTTCACAAAACATAAAGCTGTCCATCCCACTCCCCTACTCCCCTCAAGTCCCATAGGCTGGATACAGGCAAGAGGTGGTCTGAATTCATTATTAAGGTGTTTGCCTTTCAAAAAAAATCATTGTACATACTGAGGCCCACTTCCAAGGATGTGGCTGGACTTCACCTGCTTATGGAAAGCAGAGAATAAATCTTTTCGGTTCTCTCTGTTTACATGTTCAACCTTTGCTTTTCTTTATTAAACTGCCTTTATTGCAATCCATGAGGTTTTAAATCTTATTTTCTCTCCTGTCCCTCTGAGGAAGAGGAATGAGAGAGTGGTTTGGTGGGCACTTGGCAGTCTAATATGGTAAACCAGCCACAGCATTTCATAAGCACATCCTTCCCTGTTGACCAGATATTAAACTGATTACATGGATATTTCTGTATTGACTATACCATCTGTCCAGTAAGGTGTAAAACCAAATACAAGAACAGAAGTGATCTTTAGACATCCAAAGGACATTTCAGTGAGAGCAAAATTCTTCATTCTGGCAAAGCTCCATCCCAGGCAATTATGTCTGAACTACTTAAATTCCCCCTATAATTTTAACTACACATAAATTCTGCTTTAGTTCCCATCTGCATAATTATGTTGTATAGAGGGGAAAACACTTTATTTCACCCAGTAGAAACTGTAATATTAAAAGAATCTACCTTATCATAATGTTATATCTTAATTAATTAACATTAAATTCTTAAGTAAGTTCAAATGAGTAGATTACTTAGCAGCAAAAAATGGCCCTGAAGAACATTGACTGAAATCTGGTTTTATGTGTATAGCACTTACTTTTTTCAGTCATTCAATCTCTACTGTGCTAATATTTTTCTCAGGATCTGGCTAACATAGTGATAGGACCAAGACATTGTTACTTCTTCAGGACCAGCCCTCAAGGTCAGACAGGTTACTTCTCTCTACAGGAAGTTTGTAAGGACAACCTCACAAGGTCAGGATCCAGAGCTCATGGCATCTTCTGAGCTTCAGCGCTCAGTCCATGCTAGCACAAGTATAATCAAAGGCACCCACGTACACAGGAGGTGGGTGGAAAAAACATTAAACCATTTCTGAGTGTCTCAGAGTAGAACAGGTGTTAGGACCATAATACACTTATTTCATATCCACCACAGTGAGATTTATACAACCTTTACTTGCAAGCACAAACTTCTTACTCTTACACTTGACTATACTCTGATCATGGGAAAATAAATACTACCTTAATTACTAGCAAAGGGAAGAACATCCCATCTCACTGCTCTTTCTCCCAGAAGTTTCATTCCAAGAGGTAGGTGGATGTTTACAAAGTAAGGTTTATCCACTCATAAAGGTATTTCTAAACCAGAAAAACATGTCTGTGATACTTTGAATTACTGCCCACTGGAGGTCAACACTACCAGCTCTTCTTGTTCATTCCTCATACTGAGTCAGTATGAAGGTATTTCAAATGTGCTCCAGTCTACTCAGCACATCATAGAGTAGGCTGGAAGATCTTTCTACCAAACCATCCCTCAAACATTATCATGCTGCACTTAGGATTATCTCTAGTGAGCCTGATGATTTTATCCCTTTCTTTCTTCAAATCTAAAGTTCCTTCAATGGGCCCTGCTAACAACTCCTGTGCAAAGATCCTTTGCCCTCTCTGAGATAGATGTATCCTATCACCAGCAGGCCTACTGTTATGCCCATAAACAGGAAATAATTTTGGATTAGTCACTATAGATTCATGAGGAAGAAATCTTGTCAATACAATTTTTTTTTATTTTTTTTTTTTTTTGTGGCACACTGATAAGGGTGAAGGTTGTGAAAGAATTAGGAAATGCTATATGCTGTGACCAAAGAAAAGCTTTTAACACATTCATGTTTGCTATCTATAAGAAAACTAAGGGGAAATAATAGGATGCATATTCATAAATGGATGCAAGACTACTTGGAAAAGTGTACCATACTATTACCAAAAGGTTCTTTGCCATCTGAAGATGAGTAAGATGACATTTTCTGCCTGCCTATCTCAGATAACAGTTACTAAGTATTTTCATTAATAACATAGGAATTCAAATAAGCAGTCTTTTTATTTTTCAGATGGCTTTTACTTCTCTTAGCTTGAGAGGCTAAAAGCCACAAAGCATAGGGTGAGAATTCAAAACGATCTTAATTGCTTGGAAAGACTTGAACAAAACATACTCACATCAATAAGCATGTTAAGATAATTAAGAATGGTGAAGCACTGGAACAGGCTGTCCAGAAAGGTAGAAACCCCATTCATTTAAACATTCAAGGACAGGTTGGACAGGGCTTTGAGTGACCTGATCTAGCTGGTATTTTCTATACCTCTCAATTTCTTTATTTTTGAAGGTTAATTAAACAACCTGGCCTTTTAGACATGTTTGTATAAAATAAAATTCAGGCACAGTCTTTTCTGTTTATGAATTTGAACAGTTTTGTATAGTGTGTTGTTCTGTATTGATTAGTGTCCCCTCTATAGGGCTCATCTGACCTTCACTAACATAAAAGTTAGATATTTAGTGTCAGCTAAATAGAGTCTTTTAGGCTCTACCTTTATCATGTAAATGGAAAAAAAAAATTATCACTCTCAAAAGATCACTAAATTCAGTTTTGAAGAGTTTTAAAAGAGAAAGTGGCTTGTTCTTTGAAAATATATGAATAATATTTTGGGTGTGATTCTAACATCATCCATAAAATGAAACTAGATTGGTTTGATTGGATTAAATTAGATGAGATGATTAGAATATTATGATGAGAAGAACAAATAATTAAAATAATGACTGTTGCTATTTCTCCCAATACCAGTCCTGTTCTAAAGTCTTTATGTGTTTTTTATTGAGGAAAAATGAACAGAAAACAGATATAATTCTGTGCAGGTTTAGTGGGTAATATGGTAGAAATTATAACTTCAGAGGAATTTTTTTTCTAAATGTAAGTTGATTTATTTATAACTACTCCTAAGAAAGAGCTGCAACAATAAATAGTTTGAAGGTAATTTTCCCTCAAATCTTATAGAAAACCTGCTTCCCATTCTTCAGAATCAGTTTTGCTTAAAGAATCAATAATTGATGAGCAAAGATGGGTTTCATTCTATCTGTCTTTGGCACCTTAACAGCCACTCGTTGTAATTCATCTACAGAAGCATTAGTTTTCAGTGTTCTTCAATATTCTATGCAGTCTATATGAAGATAGCAGATCTGGAACACAATAAAATCCTACATACTATCTACACCTTTTTGGAGAGACTGTTGTAGGCTTTTAAGAATATTTGAGTGTGTGTAAAAAGCTACTACATGTCTCTGGCCAATTAAATAACTGGTCATGATTTAATGTGGTATGAAGATATTTAGATACATATGTCTAGACGTAAATTAGAGAGATGTTAGAGGTCTAAGTCAACATTACAGTCTGTAGAAACCTAGCAAAGGGAATTTAGCCAGCCACCTGACAGAAGGTGACTTTAATGTGTGTTGAATATAGAATCATAGAACCATAGAATGGTAAGGTTAGAAGGAGACCTCAAGGATCATCTAGTTCCAACCCCCTGCCAGAGGCAGGGACACCTCCCACTAGTACAGGTCACTCAAGGTCTCACCCAACCTGGTCTTGAACACCTCCAGGGAGGGAGCAGCCACAACCTCCATGGACAACCTGTTCCAGTGCCTCACCACCCTCACTGCAAAGAACTTCCTCCTAACGTCTAGTCTAAATCTTCCCTCTTCCAGTTTAAACCCATTGCCCCTAGTCCTGTCATTGCAAGACCTCAGCCTTCCTGGAGGCCCCCTTCAGATACTGGAAGGCTACTCTAAGGTCTCCTCAAAGCCTTCTCTTCTCCAGGCTGAAGAACCCCAACTCTCTCAGTCTGTCCTGATAGGAGAGCTGCTGCAGCCCTCTGATCATCTTCGTGGCCCTCCTCTGGACCAATCTGCACCAATGAAATATATTAGCCAGTGGTGGGGGCTTGGATACTTAGCTACATTCAATCCTGCACTCAGCCTGACCTTAAGCTTTCATTCATTTCAACTTAGAGGGTAGGTATATGCTGAGAAATAGTAGTTATCACAAAAAAGGAAAATGTTTTGTCAAGAAATTTGCAAAGAAAATAAATGCCATGATGAGCAGCTTTAAATATACACTGGCAGGTAGAAGGGTAGCTGGTGTCATGAGTATCACTCTAAAAGACTAGTACAAAACCAGTTAAGAACAACTAACCTGACAGAGTGTAAGGGAAAGGAGAAAGATTAATCCAATCTTCAGTCATACTGCCAGTGACTGTTTTGTTTTAAAAAGGCCATCTTAGACAAAGGCATAGATGAAGTATATTAACTTAATAAATGATTCCTAGGACAGATCTGTCCCCAGGAAGCAATTTTTCTACACGCAACTCTCCAACAGTGCCTTTGTCTACTTAATCTTCCAAAAATACATTAACCACATGTCCTAAAGTTTTAGTTTTTATGCTCAATATAAGAAAAATAATTTCAATCAATGTCTGTCTTGTGATATTTACCCAAAAATTACATGATCTTTATATACACTCCATCTAGTGAAACTAGGTGAACTTAGCCTTATGCGAAGGTGATTTTTTTCATCATAGTAAGTTCTGATGGCAAGTATATTGGCTCACCCATGTGTTAACCACCCAACCTCTTGACTACTAGTTTAAGGATAGTCCTTATCCAGCTGTCTGGAGAGAAGATACAATTATCAATATTTGCCTGAGAAAGAAAACACAGATACATCCTCTGTAAAACAAAGGAATCCAATCTTTTTCTAGATACGCTTTAGATTTAGATTTTCTAAATTTTAATCTTTTCATATCAAGGATGCACCTTCATAAATCTCATAGTTTTGCTTTAGATTTCTTTCCCTCAGTAATAAGCAGCAGCCAAAAAAAAGATGGTTGGGTTGCATAAAAATCTTTCTGCAAGAAGGTGTATTGATATTTTCTAACCAGCACTAAAAATTCACATCAGTTATAACATTTAACACAGTTTATCTGGACAACATTTATCACTCCTTGGAATGGAAGCTTAGACCTCTAATTTCAGTAAAAGCCTATTTCACATTGAATGTCAAAAAACAATTTTATGTCTGTTTATTTAACACTGATTATTTTGCCAAAATTACTTTATGCAGTCTGTAAGTTGCATTTAACCTTTACATATGCAAATATCCATAAAGCATGGGTTTTTTGCAAGAGCAAGTTAGTAGTAGTGAACATACAGAATTATTTATCTGAAGTTGATAAATTTATGATAGAATCATAGAATCATAGAATGGTAAGGTTGGAAGGGACCTCAAAGATCATCTAGTTCCATCCCCCTACCATAGGCAGGGACACCTCCCACTAGCACAGGTCACTCAAGGTCTCATCCAACCTGGCCTTGAACACCTCCAGGGAGTGAGCAGCCGCAACCTCCCTGGGCAACCTGTTCCAGTGCCTCACCACCCTCACTGCAAAGAACTTCTTCCTATTATCTAGTTTAAATCTCCCCTCTTCCAGTTTGAACCCATTGCCCCTAGTCCTCTCATTGCAAGACCTTGTAAATAGTCCCTCCTCAGCCTTCCTGCAGGCCCCCTTCAGATACTGGAAGGCTACTCTGAGGTCTCCTGGAAGCCTTCTCTTCTCCAGGCTGCAGAGCCCCAACTCTCTCAGCCTGTCCTCATAGCAGAGCTGCTGCAGCCCTCTGATCATCTTTGTGGACCTCCTCTGGTCCTACTCCAACACCTCCATGTTCTTCGTGTGCTGGAGGCTCCAGAACTGCACACAGTACTCCAGATGGAGTCTGATGAGGATTTCTAGGATTATGGTCATCCAGATAACAGAAGCTGTTTGAACATCATGGTAACAGATAAAAGTTAATGCATTTTTTTTTTTTAGACATTTGAAAGCATTCTGCAACCTTATGTGCTTTTTGGCTGACTATCTACAGACTAGTGGATACTGATAAAACTGTTCTCTCTTCTCAAAGGGAACTTTCAGAATTAAGGATTCTTCATGAGATAACAAATTTGTGAAAACAAACTTGTATGGAAATAGGAGGTTTCTACAGAGCTTTACAATAAATTCTGTTTTGTTTAATTTAAACATATATTGATGGACTAAATTTGTATTATTGAAGACAATACCAAACATTCATTTCCTAGATTCAATTTCATTCTAAACTGGCAAGCACTTAACACTGTCAGCCCCTTGTGCTTTTAACTGAATAAAGGTCAGATAATCAGACATCTGAAAGGACAGCTCATTTATCATCCTTTGATAAATGTGTCAGTAACTAATCTTTAGCAGTGGATGATAACAGCACACAATGAGAAGCTAATGGATTCAAAGCACTGAATTTACCACAACAAGGATGTAACGGTGCTTTAGAGTGGAAAGTTCAATTCTATTCAATATTTTAGATGAAATTATATTTGTGGCTGAAAGCATCAATTACCACAATCAAAACGTTATTCTGATAAATCGCATTTCGAGGAGGTCAAGACTGATCTTGATAAGAAGTAATAATTACAGAACTTAGAGAACTATTACTGCAGCAAAGAATTTTAGGATTTATATCCCTTCAAAGCCAACTGCTGAAGCCTCACCAATTTAGAAATTATTGCTAAATATTTATTGCTACAAGTTCACATATACCATTTTAGTAGCATATATTCTGACTTACATCTCATTTACTGTTCAACTAAAATAAAATCTAGCCATCCTGTACCTACAGCTGAAGCTGAGAGTATAGATGATTGTCTTCAGCTGTATTTTGTCAGCCCTATACTAGTGTATATCCTCCTGTGGCATCTCAAATAACTGGACACAATTGTCTAGAAGATTGACAAAACATTAGGAATCTTTTTTATTGCTTTCTTTTTCCATCTAATTTTGTAATATTTGTAGAGCAAAAGAAACAGGTGCAAACATCTACTTGTGTTTGCTGACCTGCCATCACCATGGGGCATCAGTCTGACTTAGAAGCCTAAGGTTCATCATAATCATGATGCCTACCACTCACTGAAGAAAACAGATGTTTTTGAAATTCTTCTAAAGAAATAGGACAATTTATATATACAATAGGAACTGTGAGACAATGTGGAAATGGACAAAGACAACAAGAGATCCTTGTGAGATAGTTGGAAAATAAGCTATATTTGATGGTTAATTGTTTTCTTTAAAATGAACAAAGCATAAAAAATACATAACTCCATTCTTTACATTGTCTTGTTTCATATAAGTTCTCCAACACCTCCTCATCATCACTATTATTATTACTATTATTTTTCTGCAGATAATGCACTGCAAGATGAAAAACCCAAGATGTTTGGAGACATAAAAAAAATATATATAAAATCTCAGGGCATACTGTCTTTGAAAATACTGCATATTATCCTTGTGAAACTATGAGGTGGATGAATTACAAAGCTGTAATGAAGGAGCTAGCCTCCTACCCAAAGTCAAATTAATCCCTCAACATCTTCCTTGAAAATTAGTTGAAGGAAAAATTATTTCTGTAGCAAATTTTTCTTCATCCATGAATTGCATGTATCTGCTGTGACAATACTTACTATATATAGCAACAGAAGAATCAAGTGGGTTTCTTTCAACATTGTCTGAACATCACAGGTCTGTCTTAGAATTCATACCATGATGTTAAAAGGATATATTTCTGTTCTCCATTTGTTCTGTTTTTCAGCTATTCTGATCTTGGACAATTCTGTTTTCTAGTTTCAGGTTTTTGTTTGAATCTCCACTCCTCTAAGTGTGTAAGGGATGATTTTCCATCCCTTTAAATTCTGTGAAAGCTTTGGATGGAAGGTCAGCATCTTAAAGTTTTCAAAGTTTATTATCTCTTTACGGCTCTTACCTACTTGACTCTTAATCTCAGAATCATTGTAAGGGAAGTTTGAAGGCCATCTTGTCCAATCCTGGCATTCAAATAGAGCCATGTAGAGCCAGCCAGCTTCTTAAGTACTCATGGGTATGTTTTATTAGGGCACATCGATTTATGTATTGCAAGTTTGCTTAAAAACTCCCTGAGCTCATCCTTTTTTTACTAAGGGCAAGTCTTCCTTACTCCAGAATTTCCTCTTATTGCAAGATGGTTTTATTAAAAAACAGAGAAACAAACAATCAAAACAGTTTTGGCAGAGTGGGATTGAATATAATCTCAGAAAGTTACCTGATGACACACATCATTCACCCGATTACGTGTTTTACAATGAGTCAGCTCAAATCCTTTGCTTGAAAGCACATACAGCTCCTCACTTTCAGCTTTAAGGGCAATGAACATGTTTCATAGTTTCAAGATTCCAGATGGAGTAGGAGCTCTTTCCTTGTTTGCAGAAGTTACCAGCTTCCAGACTTTGCCTTCTCCTGTGTTTCCACTCTATTGTTCTGTTAGGAACAGACTCTGCCTGTCTCTCCACTGCAGCTGGGGTTCTGGTCTCTGATAGTCTCATTCATCCTCTTTGATGCTGCACAACATCCTCATTTCCTCCTGTAACTCTTCCATTTGATGACACAGCTCTTTAAGAACAGCATACCTCCTGCAGGAAAGGTGACCACTTCTCTAGCCCCAGGAAGAGGCCATAGGCACTCCTTGCAGCCTGGAATGTAAGGGCCGCACTCACCATCTGAAGCTGTTGCTGTCTGGGTTGAAACCTCTGCCCTGTTAGGGTGATCTACTCCAACATCATGGTAGACATGTCTTATGATGTGTCCCCACCTGAGAGTGTTAATATACTGCTCTGACCTGGAAACCCATTTTTTGCACCCTGCTGCGTGAACTGCTGCATTTTTAAGTAGGACTCTGGCACCTATGCTTTAGCCTTGGCTTTAATACAGGCCTCTCTCTATCTAGCACCAGATAAAAGAATGCTTGATTCTCCCTAATCAAAGATCAAGTTCTTTAGAGAGTTTTCAGACATGTGACAAAGTTCCCATGAGCTCAGGAAGATCTCAGAGAAAGAGACCAGACACAAATGACTGCCTCTGTTAGCTGCATTCTCATTTCATTAAGGCAACTCTCTTGTTACCCATCTATTGTTAGAAAAGCCTCTTCTGGTAAAAGATGTATTGTTGCCTAAGGTTTCATTGTAGCTTATGGTTTGATAGAAAACAACCTGAAATATCCAATACCTTCATTCATCTGAATTGTTCCCCAAAAGCCTGAAGATTCTCTCATGGATACTTAGACATCACAGTGCCTGAATTAAGTGTTTTAATTACATTGATTCGATTTCACTGTGTTTGCAGAACTAAATAAAATAAACCAAAGTGAGAGGGATGTTTATCACCCTTGCGCTTTATGCAAGTTATTCATGTTTTTTATTCTCTCATACATGTGAGCTCTGCAGGTTTCCATATCTTTTGAAAGTATTCCTTTATTAAAGGACATTGCAAGACAAAGTGATTCCTCCCAGGTGATGGTCTCTACCTTACTAGGAATATTGTAGAGTAAGATGTGGCATGGTGAGAAAGCAACACTTACCACAATGTCTTTTTCCTGAGAATAGTTATGGCAGATATGCTGCTATTGAGTGCAGTTTTGATGCAATTTAAACGTGGATTGGCATGAGCTCTGCAATGAAATGCAAACCGATAGATAGGTATTGGGATTTCCACAAAACAGCTCGAGAAATGCAGGTAGGAATCACTGGCAGGATTTTAAGTCTAAAACTAAACACAATGAGACTCAGAATAAGCTTTACTGGTGAAGGCCAGTCACTAACAGTCTTTCAACTGACTGAAGAGTAGGTTTTCATCCCTTGTACTCCTGGACTTTTATATTCACAGTTATTTTTTATGTTGCTTTTTTTTGATTCCTTAGTACATTTGTGACTCTAAATCTAAGAATTTAATTTTTACTGCATTTCTATTCTGAGTTGTTAAGGAAGAAATATAGACTCTGGGAGTTTCTAGCTTGTTTTTAAATGGCTTCTGGTACTGCATTTCCATTAGCAAGGCTGAGAGAAGACAGGCCATACAAAAAGTGATGACTAAACCTTTTTTGCTACAAGTTTAAGTCTCATTTGATATAGCTGTTAAAGATATGATAATTTTGCTTGAGGAGCATTTTGTTTGTTTCTCGCTTTGTCAGCTGCTTTTATCATTGCCATAATTTATAATTTAAGCAGGGTGTCAGTTGCATCTAAATGATTTACTTCAAACATTTTATCTGTCACTTTGTGCTGTGCCCAAACCTTTTGTATTTCAGAAAGCTATTAGCATGCACGTGACTGCTCATACAAAGCCCTTGTCTTTCAAAAATATGTCTCACACCTCACTGCTGCTAAACAGGATAATAACCATTGCCAGTCTCAAGAATTTTGTATTTTTTTTGGTCAGTTGTTGGTCTTTTTAACTATTTCATAGAATTGGAAAATATTTTGTTAAGCATAAATTTCTTTACAATATGGTTGTATGTCTAATGCTTAACAAATAAAATCCCATAAATAAAACTTCATACAGGGAGATTCAAGTTGAGAAATTAATGCAAGATGCGTGGTCCCTAACTAGATCTGCATGGATATACTTTGCTGTTCCTTATATTAATACCACAGAGGTTAGTGATTCTTACTAATTCTAGAACTTTCATATTCAACCTATCACCATGTATAGAAACTACACAAAGGTTAAGGGAACATAGGTCTTAGTGACTCAAAAGTATTTTGATCAGGAAAAGTGCTCTGCATCCCTTTTTTTAAAGCCAAACAGACATTGAGGTATTTATAACATAGATGTAGTAGGACTATGAAGAAGACATTTGTCTTCAATTGAAAACAAATAAATCACTTTTTAAAAATTATTATTATTTATCCTGTCATAGAATCATAGGATCATAGAATGGTAAGGTTGAAAGGGACCTCAAGGATCATCTAGTTCCAACCCCCTGCCACAGGCAGGGACACCTCCCACTAGTATACTCCTATTAACTCTCATGTACTACTTGGATGTATTTATAAACCTTTACAGACATACCAGTAAATAAGTGTTGAACTACAAATAATTGTCTGATCAATAATGAAGATAATTCCAAAGAATATATGTCATTCACAACAGAGTGAGCTGTGGAAAAACAAAGGGACAGATATTTTGCATTTTATTTTATTTGTAGCAAAAAGTTTCAAAGCATACCTTGAGTCTGCTGTGGATGAAATCTTATTATGTAAGTAGTCACCTGTGAACAGTTTCTACAAAATATGGTAGAAGACATTTATCATACTTCAATTAAAATGTCAAAACTAATTAGACTTCCCTTCAAAAAAAATGTGTCTCCCCACAGTGGTACAATGAGACAGAATTTTCCATGAATTTCTAAAAAGCAAAGAGAATATCTGTGAAAGCTCCATGAGAAGCAAGGGAGCCTTTCTGTAAGATTTTTTCAAGTGCAAGAGAGTTAATCCATCAGCTATTTACAACCCATGAAATATCTATGGATTTGATACTCTACATGGATGGAGCCAAAGTCTGTACTCATAAGACTCCAGACCAAATTGTTTTATAATTAGGAGAGATCCATCCAAGATTCACAAGTTGTTCTGATAGTGACTGACGCTGTATATTGGCTGTTTGGCAGAGTGGACATTTCACTATTCATTTTTTTGATACTTGCTTTTAATCTAATATGACACAGCTTAACAAAGTTAAATAGTAAATGATGAACAAGATGCTCTTTCAGATTAAAGGTTTCAAGCAATGCCATCTTACTTTTTAAAGTAAGGGACTGCCAATTGGCTGCAAGATGGAAAATAAAGTGGAAAGCAAACTGTCNGGGCAGAATCCCCTCCCTTGCCCTGCTGCCCACACTGCTCTTGATGCAGCCCAGGACTCAGTTGCTGTCTGGGCTGCATGCACACACTGCAGGCTCATGTTGAACATGAGTAGCAGTAGCCTAAACATTTTCAGACAAACACATGTATTAAAAAGGTTAGAAGGAATATTTTGTAAAATCTACCACTAATAGTTATATGAAATACGTTGCAAGCTATGGAAACAGTAAATATTTTCTTGTCATTGGTTTCCTGAAAAACTAGATGCCATATTCAGATGTAATTAATGCAGTTCAGAGATTTGAAGACATGGATCACCATACTGGTGATATGGACATAAATTGAATTATTCACCCCCTAAACTGAGTTCAAATTCAACCTTCAAAGAGTTATATGACATTTATTATTTTGGACAAGCCAGAGTAGTAATGGAATTATAAATATTATTCTCCCTTTTCCACCTTTCAATTACTCCAAACACGGCAATTGAGTTTGTTTGGGGGGGTTGTTTGTTTGTTTGTTTGTTGTTTGGTTTTGTTTTGTTTTTCTGTTGTCATTGTTATAAACACTGGTTTAGCTTTGTGATTTTTTTTTCTTGATTGACTCTCAATTTTATATTTACAAATTATTGTAAATTGTCAGAATCATAGAATCATAGAATCACAGAATGGTAAGGTTGGAAGGGACCTCAAGGATCATCTATTCCAACCCCCTGCCATAGGCAGAGACACCTCCCACTAGTACAGGTCACTCAAGGTCTCATCCAACCTGGCCTTGAACCCCTCCAGGGAGGGAGCAGCCATAACCTCCCTGGGCAACCTGTTCCAGTGCCTCACCACCTTCACTGTAAAGAACTTCTTCCTAACATCCAGTTTAAATCTCCCCTCTGCCAGTTTAAACCCATTGCCACTCATCCTGTCGTTCCAGTACTTTCTCTGGCTATGTTGTTTTAGACATTCCACACAAGGAAGATTTGATGTTGCATGAGATTTTGATTTTACAGAGTAATTAAACAATGTAATCTTGCTGTAGCAGAGCTTAGGGAACTGCACCCTGTAGGAAGGACCTGCATTGGAGCAGCTCATGAAAGAGTGCATCCCTCAAGAGGAACTCCACTCTGGACAAGGATTAAGATGTAAGGAAAATGGAGTGGCAAAGGAAGTATTATGAATTGATCTCAATCCTCATTCTCCTGCACTTCCTGCCATTCAGGGTGAGTATGTAGAATAATTAGGAATGAAGAAATTAAATTGAACCTGGAATGAAGGAGAAGGGAAGGAAAGGTATTTTTAATTTCGTTTCTCACCATCCTACTACTGTCCCTGTCAGTATCTCAGACCACAAGGTTTTCCATCACATTTTCTTCCTCTGTCCTGTTGAGGAGATGGAGTGAAAGTACAGCTTAGTAGGCTTGGCTTCCTGCTTTTGTTCCTGCACCTGTCTGGACTCCTCCTGATGCTATTCCTCCTCCTGCTCACTACTCCTCCTTCTGCTTTTGAGGACTGCCTTCCCATCTATTTTGCTGGACTGAGTATAACTTTGTGGACTTCATATTGGCATTGTGTAGTGAGTTACCCTGCTGTAACAGGTTAGCCTGCCTGTTTCTCTCCAACACAGAGATGAGAGAAAAGTAACATAAAGAGCTGAGATAAAAAGAGTTTAATATAAACGAGTTAACATAATGCACAATTATCCTATTGCAGAAGCAGCATAGCAAAATGCAGAAAAACAGCAGCATAAAGCAGAAAACAGAGAGATAACCAACTCCCACCTATCCCACCACCATCCCCTCCACAACAACCCAACACCAAAACCCCTGCAAAAGCAGCAACTGGAACAGGAAGACTCTTATGTTACAACCTAAACTTCAAGCCCCATAGTACTTTACTCCAGCCAGCACTTTCATTTTGAAGTTGATGTGAGGCAGGATGGTTTTGAATAACAGCAACAGATTTATATTCAACCCGTGACACTTTCGTATAAGTCTTGTTGTTGCATTAAGTCTGTTCTTGTTTTGACTCATGGCACTTCTCTCCCTTTCCTGATCCCCCTTCTCAGCTGGGGACAGGTCATCAGGTGACACAGCAACTATTATCATTTAGTCCTGGATATGAGCTATCACATAGCTCATATGGCACCAGTCAAGCTTAACCTGTCACATGTCTCATCTCTTCTCTAACCTTTCTTCCACTGTAGTGATTTACTGGTTGGTCACATAAGTAAATGGAGATTGATATCCCTCCATGGTGTTGTCCATAATTTTTAGTCGTAACTAGAAGATTGTCAGTGACTCTTCCTTCTCAATAGTAGAGTTTCTCTAGAAAATAACACATATAGAAATACAGTAGGTAACAAAGTGAAGACCTAAAAATTTCTTGTGTTTAGCAATAGTTGGTCCTGGATGAGACAGAACCAAATGTCAGAGGGAAAAACTAACAGCAGCACTTTCTGTATGGTTAACACTGGAAACCACTTCTTCATTTTCATCATTTTCTTGTTAGTGTTCAATAGTTGTTAAAAACATAAATTGTGAGAAAGGTAATGGTAATTCTGCATAGATTACATGGCACATCAACAGAGAACCTTCATCTTGTTAACTCAAAAAGCAAGATAACATATATGAGAAAATCATTCTCCTCTACTCAGTCTCCTCTACTTGTTCATTTTCACCAACTTAACATTTTAGCAAGTTAATTTTTAACTTCTGGTGAAGTATGTTTTTGAATTTCAAATACATCTATTCTGCTGCTGGCTGGATTCATCTCCTGCTTCTATTTACATTTACAACTCGGATGCTAAAAATTCAATGTTCTTCAATTACATTAAACCAGCTGAGGTTCTGCTTAGAAGTAAGTCTTAAAAATTATTAATTTTCAAAGGGTTATTTCTCTGTGTCATGGTTGCATTTCATAGGTGCTACCTACTAAGGGATTCTCAGAGCATTGATTAGAAACTGTAGAAAAGTTTACATTCTTGATGAATATGAACAGAGGAAACACTGATTTCCATTAGTGAGGATAGAATTATCAGCTAACAGTTCAGATAATTATCACAATTATCATCAGCCCCCAAAAGGCATAAAAATTATTTTAAAATACAAGCATTTAAAAAAAAAACAACAAATATTAATTATAGCATCTAAGAGAACAACCTGATATTACTATGTTCATAGTTTGTTATGCTTTATTTCATTCTGTTCTCACAAAGCATTTTTTTTCCCTAATAACAGAATGAAAAATGTTCATACCCAAACTTCATTCATAGAAGGGTGAAGAAATAATAACTGCCCTTAGCACTAGCCAGCATCAGTTCAATCATGACTGCAAATGACTTTTGGATACTGGCTGAGGAGTACCAAGAAGCTGCCTTAAAATGTCATCCTCAAATGGCCTATTGTTCTTGTTCCAATAAATCTTGTCTTTCTACAGGTATACACCATGGAAGTTTTCTGTATCTGAGGCCCTTTATTTCATTAGTTTTCCTGCAACCAGCTTTCATTTTCATTATATTCTTTGCTTTTCATTTTTTATTCTGTCAGTAGAGCTTTTTGTTCTGTGAAGTGATCATTCACTATGCCAGCACACAGATCTAGCATGGTAGCTATTTTCTATTACAAAATCTGTGTAAAAAAAAAACTCCATGGACTAACAACTAACACACCCCACACACATTCCCATCCCTTCGCCCAAAGGAAAAAAAAGATACTGTTAAAAAGAGAAGTGTTAGATAACCTCTTCAGAGAGAAATAGAGGAGTGTTTCACACAGCATCAATTTACTCAGGCTAGACTTTCACCAGAGTAATGGGATTGATGCTTTTATCCTTATTAAAATTTCTGGACATATCTTAACAGACATTAGCTGTCATGGCACTGGTATCAATTACAGATTCATAGAATGGCTTAGGTTGGAAGAGACTTTGGAGATCATCTACTCCAACCTCCCAGCCATGGGCAGGGACACCTCTCAATTAAGCTTCTCAAGGCCTCATCCAACCTGACCTTGAACCCTTCCCCCTCCCCTCTCACACACACACACACACACACACACACACAGAGACATCCACAACCTCTCCAGGCAACCCATTCCAGAGCCTCACCACCCTCATACTACTCTGTTTCTCAAACATAGTTGTCATCTTGGTAAAACATGATGCTGCTCCTTTCTGGGAAGCAAATCATTGTGTTTACAATATGCAGACAAGACAGTCTGGTGTTAAACAAAGAATAGAACAGTTCTCTACAGAGAAAAGAAACTGATGCTGATTTAAAATCCTATTTTGACCAGTCCTTACAGCAAAACTAAATTATATGGAAATATTGGCATGCCCTTTACAAATTAAGATCAATTTAAGGCCTATATACTACTAAATAAAATGTTGTAAGAGACAAGAAAGATGTTGTGTAAATTATTTAAAGGGAATTCAGATTTCCTGTTGTTTCAGTTACATTCTTTTTCTACCTGCCTTACTACTTGAAAATTAGCTAAACCATAACAATCTGAAAACTCAGATTGCCTAGTTTAAAAATAAAATAAGTCAAGTCCAGATAGGCTAGATATTTCTCCAAATGAGGAGAAAGGTGAATATCTGGGGGTTTATCCATGATAAATGAATCTAGAAACCTTTTTAAAGCGCCTTTTCTCTTTGTGCCTCATCCTTTGAACTGTGGAGATGAAGTTTGTCAGGAAACATGAATGTTTTGCCAGATTTGTGGAAAACCACACAGTTTAGCCAAATGGCACATCTTTAAAAAAAAAAATATACCCTTCATACATATTCAACTGAAAAGCAAGATTCCACATCTTCATTCCCACAACACTCTGTCGGTAATGAGCATGTTCTGGACAGGCTTCAGTGGATATTCATGGATCACAGTAGCTCTATGATGAAGAATTATAAGAGGTATTTAAAGGCTTGCTCTTCCTGAACAGTCAGTCAGCAACTATGTATNTCTATGATTCTCTGATTTGAACCCAGGCAAGTAAAAGTGAACGGAAAAAATGAGAATGCAAACTATCTTACCTTAATTCAGTCAAGATGAATGATATCTTTGCTGCTAGATGGCTAGAGAGAGAGATAAGGAGGGGTATAAGAGGTTCAGTTTAAAGGAAAACACATAACAGTGTCAACTGAGAATCACTGATTGTAGAAAAAAAAAACTCAGTTCATTTCTGATATATAGCTTCAGAAGAATTTTTCAGGAAACTTTGATTAGAAATGAAGGGAAATTACAGTTGTCTGAAAGATAAGACAAATGTAGGTGGGTAAAATCTGGTGAGAAACCGTAACATTTTTGCAGACAGCCAATCTATGTACAAAGAAAGGGTTAATACAATAGAAAAGGGGAATCGAGATTAGAAGCAGAGCCCAGAAGTTAAGGTTTTTATTGAAGAGTGTTTGAGCACTAATGGAAAGACACAAGTGAAGGTCAGAATGCAACGAGGGAGGCAGGCTGAAGGAAGAGCCACAAGGGGAGGAAATGGAATTCAGTGGGACAAGCTGTTATCCAGATAGTCTTCAGCAGCATGCAGAGGCTTTACTCAGCAAGGAAAGAGATTAATGATGTGAGGAGGTGTTTATGATATTTAATAGCTTTGGTTGATTGAAAGCTTATGTAAATTCTATCACTCAAGCATAGCAATAACAAATACAACTACAGTTCAACAACATTCAGCTGTGGGACAAAACCACAAATAACAACTGGCAATCATGGTAATAAGAAAATTATGAGAATAGCAGTCTTATAAAATAACTAATTAGATGATGTTAATAGTAGTGGATAACTACTCTAAACTCAAGATCATGCTGTCATCAAAATGTTAGCACGATAGTGTTATGAGTGTGACAGACACTCTCAGCCTCAAATCCCTGGGTTCTCAAATCACTCTTAATGAGACATCTGTCTCAGTCCTTAGAGTTTGCACCCATGCTACAGGGGAATCAACAACATCCTGAAGGAGTGTCAAGGTGACTTGTAGAAGGCGTTTGCTTCCACAGCAGCTAACTCAGCCATTCATACCTGTGGTGTTGATCCTCCTTACACCACAACTTTTAGTAGTCTTTTGAATAGGCCTTTACCCCTCAAACGACTAATCATGTTATTCAGTTCTTTAACTCCCCAATTTTGGAGGTTGATTGTCAATTTTGCTGAGTGTTTCTCATTCTAGAATTAAGTGATTGCTGTATCTTTGTTCATCACATCCTCATCATAAGAATGATCCTCTGGGGAGTCAACTCTTTAAAACTAATGAGAAATAACCATTCCTTCTTCTCTTCTTTTTGCAGCTGACATAACCACATCATAATTTCACTCTTTCTCATATGTTCTACTTAATATACTAGCTTAGCAGTGCATTAGTTCAACTGTTGTACCCCACAGATATTTCACTACATAAAATTCTTTAAATCTAATCAACATATCAGTTTCTCCATCTCTGTGCAATCCCAAATAGGTTTGTATTGGAAAATGCCACATTAAGGCTTATTTTGACTTCAGTGATCGTCTTTCCCCAGCTATGGTGGCTTGCTACATGCTGTGATGCATATCAGATTAGCAGTTCCCTTCTCTTACAATAGCAATATATATTAAGGCCTATTGTCTTATTCAGGCTTAACAACTTCCTTCCCTGATGAAGAATCATAGAATGGCTTGAGCAGGAAGGGATCTTAAAGATCATCTAGTTTTTAAATGTCCTCTTACACATTCAAAGTATAGATTAGGCAGTAGGAGCAAGAGAAATATTAATGTGGAGTCCAAATGGATTAAAAAAAAAAAAAAAAAGAAAAAAAAAAGACAATGTATTGAATAGTTTAGGAGAATGGAACTTTCAAGAGAAAATCTCTTAGGCCATGTTCTGGAATTCATGATCACAGTGTAAAGCTAGTCTTGGGGTAACAACTAAATTGTATTTTACAAATAGGATGAAAAACTTCATGAAACTGTAAAAAATTCCTGTTGCTTGTGTCATAGAAAGCTGTGAGATGACAATATTTAGAATGGGTAGAGAGTTTTCAGCAAGATTAATCAAAATGTTTTTCAAACAGTCATCTGCAAGTAAAATGATGAAAATATCACTTATAAAAGTGTTTTCATTAACTCATGAATTTTGGTTAGCTTTTTCTGGAGATGAACAGTGACAGTTTAAAAAAGAAATCGAAAGAAAAAAAAACAAAAACCAACCAAAAACCAACCAATCAGCCAACCAAAAAAGCCCCCACAAACAAACAAGTCATGAGTTGTTTAGCCAAACTATTTCTCCATAATAGTTTAACAATTTTAAAGGTTTTCTGCATTTTATTTGAAGTTTTGTTTTCTTGTTCATTTGTATATCCTTACTCATAACACTGTATATTTTCCATTACTTAAAGCAAGCATTAAATCTGTAAGTGGCAACTTACGTGCTTTATTAGACTGCATTCACATCCTCTTCTGCTTTTCTCATGTACCTATTTATCAGTGAAATTTTCTGGTTTATACTGAGTCCAGAATTTCTAATCCTGATCAGAAATCAGCTTTTTTACTCCTGGCTAGAATTTATACTGACTCAGAGAAAATATTAAACAAATATGAAGTAATTAATAATGTTTCCCATGTTGGGATAACAAGCGTAGAACAAGAGGCATTTTAGGGTTTGATGATTAATATAATCCAACTCAAAAAGAACTTCAGTTCTCTGCCTCCGGGAAAAAGAAGCCCCTCAACATATGTGAAGACTGAATTTGGAATTCTGATGGGATGAAGAGCAGCTTATACCCTAGTGTCTAGGATATCCCACCAAGGAAAACCAGACAGTAATAATTGGAACACTTAGAAACATGTTTACAAGAAATGACTGCATTCATCAAGAGAATATTCTATTCTTTGATTTTAAGTCCAGTGGTGGGACTAAATTGAAATGGTTGCACTGCATCCCTGCTGAAAATTAACAGATGGCTTCACTCTCTTGTGCCATGAATACTTTTTTCTTTTTTTTTTCCCCACATGCACTTTATCTCCTTTGTGCCTCTGGTTAAAAAAAAAAAAGGGGGGGGGCAGGAAGGAAAAAGAAAAACTGGAAAACATGAATCACAGTGAAGTTGTATGAAATCTTAATGAATCTCCTTCTTTGCTAATTCATTGTTTGACTATAAATCACCCATGTTTAGTGTCAGATCAGGGTAGCAACTATAGATCACATTTATTGTGAATAACAAGTGGAAAATAAATACACGTTTGAAATAATATTTCATTCTCAGGCAGACAGAGTAGCACCTTATTGTTTCCCATCACTACAAAATGTAACTAAATTATAATATGACGTATCTGTGCAATAAACTTTAACACTCAATCACAGCAACAAAGTCTGGAATAATTTTGCCCTGTGTGTACGCTTTCTACCTCATCCTCTTTGACTTTTCTTTCCTCTCTTTTCAAGTCTCTCACCCCTTCAATATCCTATTACTATCATATACAGGGAACTTAATTTTCTCCAACATTCCTCATTCTTTTGCCAGGTCTTCTGTTGTCATGGTGGGCCTCAATGGGCCAAAATAGACTTCTACATGTCCTGGCTTGCCTGGACATGCTTTTCTGCTCTCCCTCTTCCTGTTGTGGGGGGAAGCAACCGTGAGAAAAAGGACAAAG
>WBNM01034928.1:0-132987 GCA_013399055.1 Ramphastos sulfuratus | reverse complement strand
TGCCCCGCCGCGCCATGGGTGAGTGCCGGACGGGCCGGGAGCGGGGGCGGCGGGGGGTCGAGGCTGGGAGGGAAGCGGCAGGGCGGGCTCGGGAAGGGGAGCCGGGCTGGGAGCGGCCGCGGCCGGCCCCAGGAAATAGTTTTTAACGAGTTTGGAGCTTTCGCGAAGGGCTGCGGCTGCAGCTCTCCGCCCCCCCATCTCCTCTCCGGGTTTTCAGCTCTCGCCGCTGCAAACATAAAGAGACAAAGCCTGTGCCGTGCACAGCCCCTCGGGCCGGCATCCCTGGAGCCCACCCGGGGAGGAGGGGGCTGCCGACGGGGCCGGCAGGGTGCTGGCAGAGCCAGCGGTGCTGGTGTGTGCAGGGAGCGACTGCGGCGCTGCGAAGGCAGCCGAGTCGCGGCCGGCTGCGCGGCACTGCTCACGGCCGCGCCGGGGCACGGCCGCCCGACCGCTCTGCCCGGGCGGGGCATCTCCCGGCTCGGCACCGCGTCGGGCCCCTCAGACATTCTGAAGAGCCCTCGCGTTCCCCAGCGGCATCCAAGCAGACTGCGCAGAGCTGCACTCACTCGGAGTTCATCACTCCTGCCGCTCGTTCAGTCAGCAGAAGCGCAGCAAGCCGGGTTGGGGTCGGCTGTGGTGCTCCCAGCCGGGCTGCCTGTGTCTAATCGAGTCTGCGGCTTGAAACGAATGGCGTGTCCACGTTGCGCAAAGCCTTTTGTTCCCAGCGAGCAAATATTCTTTCTGATTACCTGCATAACTTGTACAAGGAGTGGTAGAAGCAGCGCAGGTAGGCGCACAGCAGGGTGGAGGGACTGGCGTGTAGCTGGGAGCCAGTATATGCAGCCAGCCCCGAGGCGCACCCTGTATTGCTGGCTGGAATTAGAGGCCAAATAGAGACATTTCCTATTAAACACAGCTTGGGAGGGGGAAAAAGCCCACAGGCAGGGTGAGGACAGTTTGCCATCGTCTGGTGGCTGCGTGCACATTCTTTCCACATACAGTCTACTGAAATCGTGAGTACTTCTGCCTAGGCAGAGCCAGCGTGAGAAAAGGGATGCTATAATGTGCTGGAAGCCAGCAGAAACCTCTCAGCTAATGCACTTTACCAATGCTTTCAAAACTGTCACTGGAGGGGGGCTGTCACTGATGTCCCCAGGGGTCCCTGCTGCAGCACTGCCTCACGCTGTGTGCAGAGACCCCTGCCATAACATGACTAATGGCCCAGGCGTGGTCAGCCTTTCATCCTCTCCCCATGGTGAGAGGCATGTGCAGCAAGTACCTTTCCATTCGAGGGTTGGTTGACTGGGGTTTGGGTTGCCTTTGCTGTTGTTTTTCTTACTTTAGCTAACATACCACACTTGCATGCTCAGCTGTATGGGAAGGCCAAGGTCACAGAACTGCTTCTTTCACTGGGGCAGGCAACAGTGGGCTTCTCAGCTCAGGAGGGCCCTCCTGTAGTCATGGATCCAAGAAGATCGTGCCTGGCTCAGGCATCCTGGGCACTATGTGCTGCTGAAGCAGAGATGAAGAAATGAGAAAGACTGTTGAGAGTGCAAGATTCACTGGGAGAGCCAAACTGTTGTAAACAGTGTTTTTAACACCAGGGTAAGGAATGGCATTGCAGAGCCTGCGGGGAGCCTGGTGGTGCCACAGGCACTGAGATATGACAGTGATAATGCAGAACAGTTCAGGGCCAGAAAGCAGGAGCTGTGTTTCCTGCCCAGAACAGCAGGTTTGGTAATTAGAATCAAGAGATACTGCGGAGAGTCCCCTCGCACAGCTCCAGCACTACAGATCACTGTTCTTCACCTAAGCACAAGGCTTAACCGTGTTAACAAAGTCCTGGCTTCAGAGCTCTGCACCCCAGCTGGGTGCCCCTGCAGTGGGCAGGACTGGTAAGCTGGTGACTATCTGCCAGCGCCTCTTGCATGTGACCTAGGGGGAAATTCAGCATCATGGCTTTGTAGATGGAAAACTTTGGATGTCCTGGGGGAGCTTTTTCCAACTTGTGTATGCTGACAGCCTGCCTACCTGCAACAGAAAGCTGAACCCAGCATTCCCTGCTGCTTTTCCAGGTCGTGCACTGCTGCTGCTCCTCTTGTCTGCAACAGTCTCTGTCCTCGGTGGGCTGACGTTTGGATACGAGCTGGGCATTATCTCTGGTGCACTGCTGCAGCTGCAGACAGACTTCCACCTCAGCTGCTTCAGGCAAGAGGTTCTCGTGAGCTCCCTCCTTACTGGAGCTCTCCTTGCCTCTCTAGTTGGGGGGATCCTTATTGACCGCCACGGACGGAGGAGAGCCATCCTGGTCAGCAACTTGGTGCTGCTGGTGGGCAGCCTTGTTCTGACACTGACAAGGTCATTCCTTGGTCTGGTCGTTGGGCGGCTGACTGTGGGCTTTGCCATCTCGGTCTCATCCATGGCCTGCTGCATCTATGTCTCAGAAATGGTGGCTGCTGATCAGCGAGGGCTGCTGGTGTCTCTCTATGAAGCAGGCATCACTTCAGGCATCCTGCTCTCCTATGCACTGAACTACATCTTTGCAGACAAGGATGAGGGATGGAGGTACATGTTTGGGCTGGCCATTGCCCCGACAGCCATGCAGTTCCTCAGCATCCTCTTCCTACCAGTGAACCCAATTAAATTAAGCTCCTGGGACTCAGACTGCCAGAAGGGCCTCATTCAGTTGCAGGACTCTGAGGAGAGAGCAGCAGCCAAGCAGGAGCCTCAGAAGGAGAAGCATTACTCATTTCTTGACCTTTTCAGGACCAGAGACAACATGAGAAGGCGAACTCTGGTGGGGCTGGGGCTGGTTCTCTTGCAGCAGTTCACTGGGCAGCCCAACGTGCTGGGCTATGCCTCCACCATCTTCCACTCGGTGGGGTTCCAGAGCAACTCCTCAGCAATCCTGGCCTCTGTTGGGCTGGGGGCAATAAAGGTAGTGGCCACACTCATCGCAATGGCCTTTGCAGACAGGGCTGGCAGGAGGGTGCTGCTCATGGCTGGCTGCACAGTGATGGCCATCTCTGTCACCACCATCGGCCTCAGCAGCCGCGTTGCTCCGCTGGCCGTGGCCAGGCACTGCAAGGCAGCCACAGACCCCAACGCGTCCCACGGCCTCACCCAGCACCCCCTGGCACCCGAATCCTCCCAGCTTCTTGTATCACCCATCCCACTAGCATTAGGTGCTGGCAAAAGTCAGGCTGGTCTGGGGTTTGTGGCCACGAAGAGCCTTACAAAAGCTTTTGCCAGTACTCAAAGCAGGGAGGTGGTTCCTGGTTCTTCCCTCAGCTGGAAAAGGGGCTTGGAAGAGAGAGTGGGAAGCACAGGCCCCCCTTCCAGTGCTGCTCCCTGGGCACAACAGAAGGTGTTCAGCTGGATTATGCTGCTGAGCATGATGGCTTTTGTCAGCGCCTTCTCGGTCGGATTTGGACCAAGTAAGTGTGATGCTTGTGTATCCTTGGTGTAACCCAGGGGGTGGAACCCAGTCTGATCTTTGCAGTCTACCTGAAACATCCATTATGAATCTGCTTTACCAAGCAGTTCACTGGGAATGGAGTTCATCCCCTTCAGCCCACTGGGTAACATCCAGCTCCAGGGATGGTGCAGCACTAGAATAACTTCCCCCTCCATGCTGCCTAACCCTCCTAGCACTCTGATGAGGAGGAAGACAGAGGGCTGAGTGGCTTCTGCTGTGTGGTGAAGAAAGTCTGGCATAACTGGAAGAGGAACTTCCTTGGAAGGTTCTCAGTATCAGCTGGTCTTTTTCTGAAGTCATCATTTATTCATCAAATGAGTTTGACCCTGTCAAATACCCTGGGACAGGAGCAGCTGCTTTAGGATACACTGCTTTAGCCCTGCTCACTTCTTCACCAGCAGCATATCCTGCCAGTGGGCATGCCAGATCGTTTCCATCTCTCCTGAATGCAATGGCCAACTCCCCTGCTCTCTCCTGTGCTCCCTGGGCCTGTTCTTTGGTGATTCATTCCTCTGCAGAGTGATGAAAGTGGAAGTTTTGATGTTTCCTGCTGCCGCCTGACTGGGATGAATGTTTGGCCCCACTGGGTGCTGGGTGAAGCCAGAGTTCAACCCCCCTGCTGAATTCCCCCTTGCTTATTCCCCAAATAAATTGCTTACCCCCTACAACTTTCTGTCTGATCTCTCTAATCTGTGCAGTGACCTGGCTGGTCCTCAGCGAGATCTACCCTGCTGGGATAAGAGGAAGAGCCTTTGCCTTCTGCAACAGCTTTAACTGGGCTGCCAATTTACTGATCAGCCTCTCCTTCCTGGACCTCATTGGTAAGTGGCCATCCCCAGTCCTTCCATTGCCCACAGCTGCTGTGGGAGACACACTGGGAGGTTAACCTCTTTGAACCATGAAGCCTTGACACTGGAATGGGTGAGGTGCAGCCCTGGTGCCCCTGAGAGCAGAAGGCAACAGCAGTGCTGGTCTGAGCCTATCCACCACCCGTTTCATAAAAAACATGCCCCTGGGCTGCCCTGTGGCAAAAGAGGGACCTTAAAGCTTCCATGCTGGTAGCTTTAGGATGCTTCTTGCCAACAGAGCTCTCAGCTGAGGCATTGTGAGCACTCTGGACCCTGAAGCTCAGCTCCCTTCTCTTTCCCTATGTGGTTCTGCTGGCAAGGCCTGGTGTGAAATATCCTTCCCCCTTGCTGGATCCTGGTCCAGCCTTTGCCAGTATGAAGCCTTCCCTGTCCTTTGGAGGACCTCCCAAAATGAGATGCCCCTGTCGGGCACCTGTGAGCACCTTGCAGGCAGCTTCCTTTGCATCCTGTGACGTGTCCTACCTGCCACAGAACCTCACACGCTGGAGTCTCTCTGCAGATGCCGTTGGTTTCTCTTGGATGTTCCTTCTCTACGGGCTGGTGGGAGTGGTGGCTGTCGCCTTCATTTACTGCTTTGTTCCCGAGACAAAAGGACAGTGCCTGGAGGAGATAGACCTGCAGTTTTCCAGGAAACGGTACCTGTGCCCTGCCAGCCTGGCTGCTGCCTTTGGCTGCTTCCCACCAGCAGCCCCTGGACGTCCCAGGGCTGTTGCAGAGTCTAGTCAGTGCTGCTGAGACTATCTCCAGTTTGCAGCAGGGCTGTGGGACAAGGTGTGGGGGCTGCAGCGTGGTTCAACAGCTGGTCCCTGCTCTGAGCCTTGTGGCCATGCTGCTGAGGGCACCCCTGACATTTGAGAGGAAAAGGGCTAAAAAACAAGGCTCGTGGACGAGGGGAGGAGAGCAGAACCAGAGCATGGCACAGGCAGGTCAGGACAGTGAGGTCCTTAGAGTAATCCAGGACTGATCCTTCTGCTGTGGGGTAGAGACATCTCCCTGTGTAAGACATGCCATGGGCCTGGTAATGTCCATGCAAACCCTGTAAGGGGCCAGGGCAGACCAAGGGTGCAGTTGTGGTTGTGAAGGAGGTGGCAGGGCAGCTGTCGCTGGGGCAGAGGGAAGATCTGCACCCATACATCCATGATGCCAAGGGGAGGGAGCACACATGCCGTGGAGGGGGGACTGGAGAGGGGTAAGTGCTGTAAACCCCTGCCTGGCTCCCGGTGAGCTGCAGCTGACATTCATCATTGTCCTGCAGGGCATGGGGAGGAAACCTGTTCCAGCAGAGGTGTGGAAGAGGAGCGAGCTGCCTGCACACACAGTACCAGAGAGTGGGGCACACCAGCAGCACGTGAACCCAGGGACGTGCCCACATCATCTCAGCAGGCTGTGCCATCTGGACAGTTCTTCTCCATGGCCATTAACTGGTGACCTCTCAGAGACTGTGCTCACTATAGTGCCTTAGGTCATGGGATGTGCCAATAGCTGTGCTGTGGTTCCTTGGAGGATCACTGGTCTGGGGGACACATCCTTCTTTGGACACCTTTCCTTGGGTTGTATCTCCTGTCGTTGACCAGGAATTAAAGCACAGCTCTCGCTGACGATGCTCTCCAGCCGTGCAGCTCACCTGTGGGCAAGGTGTGTTATGTGCCAGCTCTGTGTTACGTGATGGTTTGTGGAGGGCATCACAGGAGGAATGTGTCAAACACCCAGCAGCAGACGTCAGTGTTGTTCCCCTCTGTAATGTCTGTGCAGGAGCCTGGAATCTGAGATGGGAGCCAATGCAAATCAATGCTCTTTTAGCAGAGGCAGAACAAGTGCTGGCTTGCTGCGGTTATCCAGGGGGCCAGGGTCCAGCAGCTCACCCACCTGATCCCCCAAGGCCCACGCCTGCACAAGTGCAGCTGGTATGCATGCCTGTCTGCCTGCCTTTGGACACTGCCTGGTTTGCACGTTCCAGAAGGCAGGCAATGTTCTGGTGCCTTTGATAAGTTTTCCACCTCTTACGACTGAACACTTTTTAACTTCTCTCCCCTTGTGCATGTTACAAAATCCACTTAACACTGTATTTGCCCCAAAACCTTGGGAGAGGGGAGGAGGAGCTGGCATCCTGCTGAACAGTCACAGCCTTGCCTCTTCTGAACCCCTAAGGGAAGGAAGCTCCAAAGCCTGGGGTTTTCCCTTGAAAATGCAGCTCTCTGGGGCCCAGTGCCTGATGGGTTGGGCCACCTGGTTGGTATCACAGGGACAAGCATACAAATCACCCAAACCCTGCCTCAAAGAGAAGCCACAGCAACATGAGACTGGTCTGTCCTTGGCTGTAACTCAGTCCCTGGCTGTTTGGCCTCTGCCTAAATCACTTTTGGGATGTGCTTTTCTCTTCCCACTGGGGTCACTCCCATCCTCACCCACCTCTGCTGCAGCTAGAACTTGTCGCTGAAGCCCCTGATGCACTGCAGATGCTGTCCCCTCGGTGGCACACAGGGACACCTGTAAAACAGAGCGGGGCTATGGGTGCAGACAAGGCCACGCAGGCTGAGCTTTGTCGGGGGTGGCACATTTACCGGGGAGAAAAGTGTTGCTGCAGTCCTAGGAGTTGAAGCCAGTCCCCAGATGAGGGCTGCAGACTGGCCGTTGGCGGCAGGGTCGTGTATTCAAGCGGGGATCCCTGGCCAAGAGGGATGGGGGGCAGAGGGGGGGATGCTTGCATGCCCCTCGACGTGTGTTTGGCTGGCAGTGGGTACCGCGAAGTGGCGGTAGAGCTTCAAAGCAGTTTTTCTTTCAGGGCTGTGACCATTCACCATCTGCCCCAATAGTGTCAGGGTGCACCCAGCCCACGCTGGGGACATTTAGCACCAAGCCCAGAGCCGCCGGTCCCGGCAAGGAACAGGGGTGCAGCGGGCCGGGAGCGCACCGCACCAGGCCTGCCGCCAGAGGGCGCCCGGGCACTACGGCAGAGGCAGCTCCGCCCCGGCCCCGCCGCCGCCCGCGAACCCTGCACTGCTGCCTCGCCCACGGAGACGGACAGGCGCATCGATCCCCACCCGAGTCTCATCGCACCCCAGCCCTTCGGTACCAGGCTGAACCAGAGAGATCACCGCGCCCCACGAAGCAGGCGTGGAACGGACACACACCCCCCCCATTGCCACGTCCCTGGGCTTGACAAAGCCCCTGGAAAGAAGCGAAATGGGGATGAGAATCCAGGGCATGGTGGCAGGAGGGTGGGTAGGCAGCTGAGGGGCAAGGAGAAGGGGCTGGGGACCCTTGGGCTTCGTGAGAGGGTGGAGCGGGCTCCAGTCAAGCAAGCAGGGCTGGCTGGGTTGAGGGGAGCAGCAGACAGGGTGAGTTGGACTGTGCAGTACCAGCAGAGCCACAGGAACAGTAGGCAACAAAACAAGGGCAAAAGATGTTTCTATCCCTAGATCAGAAGCTTCAAACAAACAAAGAAAGATGATGCCAGGCTTTCCGATCCCCCTGAATGCCAGCCTCAGTGCCAGCACAGACTTCTTGAGATGGAAGACCCCAGATTCCAACAGGGAAAACGCAGAGCCAAGAGGAAGAACAAGTCACTGACCCCTCGTCAGGGTAAAGGTCATGGTCAGCAAGTATAAAACGAGATGTGAGACCCTGGTCACCTCAGTAAGCCATCAGGGAGAAAAAAACCCACATTTTTTGATCCAATAATGAGCCCTCTGGAAGCAGGAGTGCTGGAAGCGGCTAGGAGGGCTGCTCCAGGCTCCAGGGGAGTGCTGCACAGGACCTGCTTCACAAGGTGTTTGTGGGCAAGCTGCTCTCTGCTAGCGACCACGGAACAACCAATTTAATGCTGTAGTGGGAGAGAGCACACCAAATAAATCCAGCCTGTGGCTCTGCAATTTCAAGAAAGGGAACTATGAAAAGCTCAGGTGATTCGTCAACAACGGAAGAACAGAGAGAAAGTGAGGAGCCTGTGAGCAGTCTGGAGGTGATTAAAAAATGCTCTACTAAAGCCCAAGTAAAACATGTGCCACAACTCAGAAAGAACTGAGAGGTCCTAAAAACACCCTGCCCGCCTCAGTGCTGAGGTTAAGATGGCATCACAGGGAGAAGGGCAGTCCTTTAAAACTGGAAAGGTTTTCCAGGCGAGGAGAAAAGGAAAAAACATAAAGCGAGTGAAGTGTAGACAGAAAAGTAAGAGAGCTTGCAAAGGGCACAGAGGGGAGTTCTTTGCCAGGATTTCTGTAAGTTTAACCAGAGCAGAGGTGAGCAGCTGGCCAGGGAGCCATTGCCCTGTACCAAGGCACGGCAGGGTGCTGGGCAGGGGGATCTATGGCAGGGCAGCTCGGACACGGCTGTCTGCTGGTCTCCACCACTGCAGTGCCTGGCAGACCTCACACTCAGCTTGTTCTTTGCAGCTCATCAGTTAGAGGAATTAGACCAATGTGACTTCACAAGTGGTTACTCGAGGATGGGCAAGTTGCTAAAGCACCTCCCACCTGCAAACCAAGTGCTTAAAGACGAGCCTGGGAGCTGCAGGTCTGGTGTCAGCTCCATCCCTGCTGGAGAATCAGGTCTGCACCGGCAGCAGGAGCCTTTGGGCAGACAGGCAGGTGGGAAGGGGCCAGCAGAGCAGAAGCTGCCTTGCCAATGGGCACAGGGACAGGGTGGGGGTGAAGGGTTTCAAAGAGATTTTGGTAAAATTGGTTTTTTGAGTTTACCTTTCTGTAGAGCTGAAACAAAGGAAAGGAACAGCAAAAGCTCCGAGATTGTGGATGGTGCTAAGCTCTTTGGGGAACAAAAACATTTTGCCACTGGCAAAGGGCTCCAGAAGAACCTTGCAAAAGTGAGGGGACAAAGAGGGCAGCCAGGATGGGTGTGCCAGGGAAAGAGCCAGAGGCCTCTAAAAGCTGTCTGGGGTTAGGATGGACTGGAGGAGCCCTCAGCTGGGTGAGCTGACTGCCCCCATCATCATCTAGCTGGACAAACATCATCTCACTGCCCTGAATTTGTGACCCAACACCACAGCTACAGGCTGTTGCTCTTTTCTGCTCCCCTGAGGCTGAAACCTCATAAGACTGGAGGATACAGAAATGCTTGAGGCAGTGATAAATCTTCTTTAGTGGGCTTTTATTTCCTTTTCTTTCACAATATTTTCTTTAGTTTCCTAGCCAAATTTTTTCTAAGGAAAGATTTCTGACTTCCTTTGAGCCACAGCTCAACATCTGTCCACACTGGGGGCTGAAGCAATACACTGTTAAGGGGTTTTGATGTCAAGCCCAAAGCCCCACCAGGGATTTATGCAGCTCTCCCCTTTCCTCCCTCCTCCTCTTCAAACAGCCTTTCATTTGCTCTCACTAATTGTGCTGTCATGCCTCTCCTCTCCCCCTGGCCGTGCAGACAGCCTTTCATGCAGACAGGTCTCAGTGACAGATGCCTGTGCCATGAGCTGGCCCAGGAGGCTGCAGAGCCAGCGCCGAAGCCATGCAGGCTCTATCCAGCTCAGGGACAGATCAGGCACTGACTTCCCTGCACCCCCTCCCCCCCCACACACACCTCTGAGGAGCTGCTGGATAACGACTGCTGGTCAGGAGAGCCCTGCCAGCCACAGCCCACCCACAGGCACCTCTTGCTCCCCTAAGCAGGCAGGAAAAAGTTAGCTGAGCATCTCTTGGGAAGAGCCTCGGGCAGCTTTGGGCACAAGGACACTGCACAGCTTGGTGTCCCAGGGGAGGTGGCTGTGGCAGGGAAGGAGAGCAGCCAGGACCAGGGAAATTGTAGAGGGTTGAACAGAGCAGCTCTGGGCTGTACCTCCTTGCACATCCACAGCATGAGCCATGTGGTGGCTGTGCAGCCCAAACACTTGGAACTGTGAAAGAAGGCTTGGCCCTGGGGACAGTGTAAATCAACCTGCTCAGATGGAAACTTGCTCTTGGGCCTTGCCAGCAAAATGGGAATGACACTTCTGAGAAGCTACTAGATCTGAAGGCATCTGAGCCACAACCAGAAGCTAATCCTGGAGGGGGTCAAAACTTGAATTTCCTCAGAGTTGTGCCCGGGGAAGACACTGGTGGCAGCAAGACTGGGATACAGCAAGCAGGGCAGCAGACAACTCCAGTATGTAGATGATCTGTTGGCAGGAGCAGCCCCAGCAGCCCTGTGCCCTCTGCCTCCTGTGACACCTTCACACTCCTGCTGGTGCTCCCCCAGGTCCCCATCTGCTCCCTCCTGCAAAAGAAAGAGCTGCAAGGGGTCTGCAATTGCTCTGGGGTCTGTGCTCTGCCAGAGACAGGGCAGGAGAATGGATTTTTATCCCTTTATCCAGTATTTTTCCCTTGTTTTAAATGCCTGTCTGCAAAGATTTTGTCTATCCCAAGGTCTGCAGACACACAGAGGGACAGGCTGGGTCAGGGTCACTCAGCTCTGATTTGCAGGGAGTTTGAAGTGAACTCAAGGTGCACAGTCAGGGTGGATTTCTGTAACTCCCTGACAAGCCTCTCTCACACACACACTTAGATCTGTCTCTGGATGATGTAAGGAGTAAGCACAAACCTTGGCTTGTTACTGCTGGTGCAGGCTGAGCGAGAGAGCAGCCTGTGTGCAGGCAAGGTGGGGCCTGAGGGGCTGCAGGCAGCTCCTGCGCTGCGAAGGTGACAGACATCAGAGGGCAGTGTCGGTGTCTGCTGCAGATGATCCTGCAGCTCAGCATGGTGCTGGGGCTCCACTGTGCTCGCCAAGACAGCAGTCTGGAGGATGTGCCCAGGGGGCTGCAGGGCCAGATGAAGGGAGCCAGGATACAGGAAATAGCATAACTGGAGAAGCACAGCCCAGCAGAGAGGCTCTGTAAGCCCTGCAGACCCAGCAACATCACCAGAGCTGGCAGAAAGCATCCCTGGTACAGCAACCAGGACACCCACTCAAGCCAAGGAGGACTGGAAGGAGCAGGGTGGGTGAGATGTGTTGTCAGCTGCTGTGCCTCTGGGCACTGCATGGAGCAGACCCAGGCCTAGGATGCAGCAGAGGCTTCCTCCTTTCACTGCCCCTCTCCTGTCCCCTCTTGAAGTGCTCCTTCCAGCACAAGCACCTTCATGCTGCCCATGTTTGGTGCCCATGGCCTGTGCCCTTCTCCTTCCTGCTCTACCTGTCCTTGGTACTGCTCCTGCCTCTGATCTGTGCCACTGAGTGAGCCTCCAGGTGCAGGACTGGGCAATACAGAAGCCACTGCTCTGCCCCCAGACCTGCTGGGACAAATGCAGCCTCTGGACAAGCAGGGATCACTTCCTTACCTTTGCCAGAGAGTTCTTCCAGTTGTTTCCAGGTACTTTGAGGACACTGAGCTTTTCCCACTGGCAATCATTCTTCCCTCAGAGCTGCAAGGAGCTGGCAGTTACCAACAGTCATTTGCTCTCAGAAGGGTTTTCTGGGGTGGGGGGGGGGGCTGGGAGAAATCATTCTCTTGGTGCCACGAGCCCATGGTGGCAATCCTGGCAGCACACCCATGGCTGTGCCCCTGCTTACCCATGGCTCAGGGTAACAAGCACCTTTTGTTCTGCAGCTCACAGCTGAGCCCTGCTGCACGATGTGACCTCCTGCAGCAACACAAATAAAAATGCCACTGCTCTGCCTATTAATGGTGCTCCTATTCCTGCTGCCTCCTGATTGCTTTTGCTACCATTAATAATATTTACATATGCAAACCCACAGATGCAAAACAGATGCTTGGGTTG
Organism: Ramphastos sulfuratus; assembly: GCA_013399055.1. Lineage (NCBI taxonomy): Eukaryota > Metazoa > Chordata > Aves > Piciformes > Ramphastidae > Ramphastos > Ramphastos sulfuratus. Next base: position 120,940 of record WBNM01034928.1, on the reverse strand, counting down.
GGACCTCAAAAAAACTTCTCTGCCACATACTTCTGACAAAGAGAGAGGGTGAAGCACACAGAGTGCCACGGAGAGATCAGGCAGGGAGGAGAACGGAGTAATTCCTTCCATGTTCCTGACAGGGGCTGACACTCATCCATTCCCTCTCTCTGCTTCTCTCCTTTCTAGCCTTTGAGACTCTTTTCCAAGAGCAGGTCAGGGATGGTTTCCATATTTGTTCAGACTTGTCTGATTTTATTTTCCAGTTCAGCTCTTATTTTTTCAGATGCAGCTTTTCTTGATGGATGGAAAATACAAAAGGAATCGCTCATCTGCTGCCTGCAAGCTTTTTCCTGACTGCTGGGAAGCCCAGGCACTATTCCAGGCCTGGAGTAAACCTTGCCCTGTGGAGAAAACTTGAGCCTTGTTTGCAGAGTTCACACGGCTGGGAATAATTTAAGCTAAAGGGAAAAGTAAAAGTGAGAAAACTGCTACCTCCTCTTCTCCCTGCCCCACACAGCCCTGCCTGGCAGCACGTCCACAGGCATGCAAGATGAACAATCACCTCTCCACTGCTGGCCAGGACTGCAAAACAGGACAGCAGTGGCACAGGGCAGCACAAGACTCAGCAGCCTCACCTGGGCTTGTTTCGCAGCAGCAGAAGGTAGCAGGGGGTCCCTCAGCAGCCAGGAAGACCCTCTGCTTTAGGGGGGCTGCTGCAGCTGGGGATGCAGCCAGGGAGCAGAGTGGCTTGGCTTGGGCACCAACCTTGCTCATTGCTCCTGGTTTTCCTGCAGGTGTGAGGAAAAGCAGAAGGGCCAGGCTGAAACAAGGGCCTCTCCTGTCTGTACTGCTACTGAGCTTTGAGCTGCAGCCATGCAGGAGTCCCACCAGCATGAGCAGCTTCTCTGTGAGCATGCTCTGGGCTCCTGACCATGTCTTTATGGTTCTGTGAAATCCAGAGGCTCCCCCACACCCACAGGTGCCATCCCTGTGGCCAACACAGCTCCCCAGCTCTTTCCTGCTGAGCAACATCCTCAGAGACACCCTGAGCAGCCCCAGACCAAGCTGTTTCTTCCATGAGCAGGAGGAGGAAGAGGAGGAAGGGTTTGCATGCTCTGCCACACCAATGCTTAACCAGAGAAACCCTCTGGACAGCACAGTGATGAGTGCAGCAGGGTGTCCCCAGGCACTAACCTGTCATAAAGTGCCCCAGAAGCTAAAGAGCCCTCAAGTGCTACTGGGGGCTAAGCAGTCCCCAAATCCTCACATCTCTCTCAGGTCAAATTCCACTCTTTAAACCAATCCCCATTACATTTTACACATCAGGCTGTGGAAGGCCTCAGAGGGGCTCTTAGGGTCTATTGTAGGGGAATAAAGCAAGTGTCAAAAAGACTTTTAATGCCCAGTTAAAAATGGCCCAAACACAGCCTGCAGTTACCTGATAAGCTGCAAGGTCTCTGCTGGGAGAAATATTTTGCTTTTTAAATTGTCTGAGCCCTTGCACACTTACAAGAGGCTGGCCTCAGCTCTGAACTGAAGCTTTGTCAAGTCCATTAAGGCAGTATTAAAAGCCTGGAATTTGTTCCAAAAAGACTTTTAGTGCTTGCTGGTTGATTGGCTTTTTTTCTTACAATGGTTATGAGCAGCAATTATTGAACACATCAGAGCACCGCAGATCTCCAGGGCTCTGTATGGGTCACAGCCTCAGTGATGTCACTGCCATGCCCCTGGGCATCTGTGGGAACCAAAGGGCTGGGAGGGAATCACAGAGTCACAGAAGCAGGCAGGTTGGCACAGCCCCTCAGGAGCACTGAGTTCAAGCTATGACCCTGCTCAGCAAGATTCACCTTAAACCATAGCCCCAAGCACCACATCCAAACCACCTTTAAACACACCCAGGCTGGGGGACTTCACCACCTCCCTGGGCAGCTCCTTCCAGTCCCTGACCACTCTCTCCCTGAAAAACTTCCAGTCTCTGGGATTAACATCTCCAGAGATACCCAACAGGGCAGTGCCAGAGCCAGCATCCTGTGGGCTCTGCTCACTGCAAGAGGAGTGCTCTTGCCTCGGGGGCAGGTTGCCCTGACTCTTGCAGGGCATTTGGAGAGCCTGAGCCTGTCTGCTGCTCCTTACCCTGCATGGGAACAGCTTCCTCACGGCTACGTTCTGCAGGCTGCAGCCTGCATCCGGGTGTGTGCTGTGTGCAGGCAGTGAGACCTTTGTGCAGCCTCAGAGTGACAGCAGCCGAGGGCTGAGCTGGGGCAGGGTGTTCCATGCCAACCTGTGTCACTCCCTAGGGCAGGGACTCCCTGGAGCAGGCCACCCCGCGGTGCAGCTTTGCTGCTGTCACTGTGCCTCGGGAAATGTCTTTGCAAAGGAGCCAGGGAGGCAAGCACACAGAGCTAATAGCATTTGAGGTCCAGTCCCAGCCTTGGCTGTCAGGAATTAGCATTAAACACAAGACTTAAAGCTTCCACATTGCAAAAGCCATCAGCTGCTTTGCTGCCCTGCAGCCATGCCAGCCACTCACACTGCAGCTTTGACCAAAGTCTGACAGCTCAGTTATTCAGCTTGGGCTGGGCTTAAAGCTCTGATGAAGCCTAATCTTGTGACCCGTGTTTGCTTTGGCTGGAAATGCTTTTTGCACAGACGACTTCCTATCCTTCCTAATCTTTCCTGCAGGAAAGGAGCTGGAAATTGAGTCAGGGGAGGAAGGCAGAGCCAACCAGACACAGGGAGAGGAACGAGTCCTGCACACGCTGGTGAAGCAGGGCAGGTTCAGGGACCTCGTCTGTAAAGGGAAGGAATTAAAGGGGCAGTCAGCACCTCGGCTGTCATCATTTGAGATGCATCAAATCCATCATCGCCTCTCTGGAATGTTACCCAGCTGGAAGCAGGGCTGGTTACAACTGCTGCAGCTTCACAGCTGAGGGGTGGGAAAGCCTCTGCTCGGCTCCAGCTCCTCAACCCTGACGCTGAAACAGAGAGTAAGTTGGTGGGGACAGACCCCTGGCACCCCCTGGCTTGTGGCTGAGAGGCTGCTCCTGGGTGCTGCCCCTCAGTCCCTCCTGGAGAGAGCTGCTCTGAGGGTGACAACAGAGGGAGCACCGAGCCTGCCTCAGGCAGCCACAGATGAGGCCAACTGCCTCCCTCCTGCCACAGCCCACGACTCATGTGTCAGTACCAGCCTTGGGCATCATGCTGCTACCACCCCTCTAAAATCTGCCTCTTCATGTCCCCTGCACCCACAGCCCACTTGGGCTGCAACCACTGCATGGCTGCAACGCCTCTGACAGTAGGAAATCTGGAGTCTGCTCCAGGTCTCACCTCCTGCTCCAGCACACAGGCCAGTGCTGAGGTCTGCAGAGAAACCATACACGGACCCTTCTGGAGCAACTTCAGCTCGAGCAGCACATGGGAAGTGCCCAACCTTCCTCTTGGCCTCACCTTCAGTTTCCATCACAACCTCTAAGCAGTAGCTGCAAGGCTAAAGACAGAAAAAAAGAAGAGAGGGAGAAGCCCCCAGCATGCAGTGGTTGTTTTCTAGCCCCTGCAGTGGCTTTTGCCCAGCTCCAGAGGCATGAGGCACCCAAGCACAGGACAACATTTGTCCACTGCAAACCAGGGGCACAAAGTACCAAAGTGCTTCCTAGAAATGTCTTTCTTATCAGGGTTTGAAGTCACAAAGCACTTTGTGATGAGCACAAAGCTATCTTTGCATTGCACCATGCTAGCACCAGCATGAAGTGCTGGTGAGCTTCACAGAATCCTCACTTCATGTTCCAAACCAGGGCTCCAAAGGCAGAGGCATTGCCAGGGGGCAGAAGGTGTTTTTGGAAGACAAAAGGCCAGTCAGGTTTGGACCCTGTTTAGTGCCTTGGTCTTGACCAGTTCCCAAGGGTTGAAATAAATTCTGAGTAGCTGGAAATGTTCCCCAGTTTCATTCCCACAGAAAAGAAAAATGCTTAAAAGCATTCTAAGGTTAATAGGAAGGTGATGAAAGAACAGTTCTGCAGAGCAGCTCTCCGAGTAAATGTCTCCTGTAAGTGCATTTTCCAATCACTATAGCAGAGAAATTTGAGGGAGAGTTTAAATCTCTCTCAAACCTCTGGGAAGCAAGTGGAGAGGAAGCAAATCCATCGTGCTGCAGAGATGCTCCAGGCTGTGTCCCGAGGGCTCTGCAGCGGCAGGGCTGTGGCTGCTGGGAACCAGCACCCGTGAGAGCAGATCACCACCAACAGGGAGTCAGAGCACCCTGCTGCACTCTGCTAGAAGCCCTAAAACCCAGCAGGGCCACACAAAAGATGCAAGCTTGCTGCTGGCAGGGTTCTCTCCAGAACAGCATCTGTCCAGAGCTGACTGACACTTTCTGCCGCAGAGGGGAAGCTCTCAACTACAGCTTCCCTAATTAAGCAACTGGGGAGCCTGGGAGCATGCTGCACCCCTAATTCCCATCTAGGGTTTGCAAATGNCCTCTTACTCAAACTAAACAGCCCAGATGCAGGGAACGTGCCCAGCAGAGTGGTACCTTTTCCTCCTGGCATCAAACAGGGTGTCCCAGACACACCTCACTAGCCCAGAAGGGCACTGGAGCAGCCTGTGTTACCCCACAGCAGCTCAGAAACCATTAATTACTAAAGGAGTGGCAGGGACAAGTCTCCCTCCACAGCAGTGTGTGGTTACCTGCTCCAAAGTGGCCTGGGATTCCAGAGGGGTCACAGCAGTCGTGGGTGCACATCAGGTCCCTCCCAGTACTGTGCCAGGGTCTCTCCAGAACAGCTCCATCCCCACTCTGCCTGTGGTCAGGCTGTACACTTGGTAATGCCATTGCTCATGTGCTGTGCTTATTGATTGGTAGCACTGCCTGCGTTTTCAAAACAAGAGAGAGAAACTCTGTCATGACAAATCATTGAGTCGTTTCAGCATTGCTGCATTTTGTGGTGTCTGCAAATATTTGCACTGGCCCAAAGTGGTTCCAGGGGTGTTGGTGCAAGTGTCGCACGCCTGGCAGCGTTGGGAGGAGCACTTGTAAGTGCCACTGGTTTCCAAGCTATGGAAGAGCAGCTCAGTGTGCTCTGTGCATTGGGTTCAGCTCTACACTGACAGCCCTGCAAGGTTACCTCTGGGCACAGCTGCCATCAGCAACGACAAACCTTAAAAAGGCTCCAGCACAGGGAGACATCTCACACCAGGTGCAGGAAGGGCACACGGGTGGTGCTTTGCTGAATCAGGACCTTACAGTGGGAGCTATTTTCTACCCCTGCAGAGTGTGCTTGTAAGGCACTGAATTTAAAATTACCCTAACAAAAGTCGATGCTGATCCCAACATTGATGTGCTCTTACCCCTCTGCTCCAGGGCTGCCCTGCCTGTGACCCAGCCCAGGGGTGAGGGCACAGCAGATCAAATTGATTGCACACTCCCCTGCTATGGATGTTAGCGAACAAGCTCCTCCTGACCCCTCACCTTCCCGCCATGGGAAACTGTTGGGAGACTCATTTCCCTGTTTGCAAGAGCAAAGAGCAGCAGCTTTCCATCGCAGCAAAGCATTCGCCAGTGCCTGATGGCACAAGCCACACTCTGCAGTCCAGTTAAGCAGTTATGCAAATGCCAAAGCTGCCCCAGTGAAGGTCTCCAGGTTCATCATCAGGTGATTGGAGAAACAAGTCAGAGGTTTGCGTTTCTGTTGACTTAGTTTTAGTGGCACAGAAGGCACCGGGAAGAGAGGATGGAAAGAAAGGCTCTGGTGATAGACTGATCAAGCTGCGTTAGGTGGAAGCAATCAGAGCAAAGCAAAGCAAACACCAAGGCAGCCTGCAGGCAGCCATGGCTAGGAGGCCGAGCTCAAGTTCCTGTTTGTGTTTACCGGGACACAACTCCTGCCACCGGCTGCGTTGTGCTCTCAGGGAGCAGCATCCAGTGGTGGATGGCTTGTGGGGAAATCCTTTGTATCTGCCAACAGCGCCCGGCCGCGGGCAGCCCGAGGCAGCCGCCGCTTCCTTTCCTTGGCACGCAAGTGTGCTGTGCCCAGCTCGCAGCTGCAAAGTGTGCCTGTGCCCAGCGAGCGACCCACCAGCAAGTTCCCTCTACAGGTCCCTCCACCTCGGGAGAGAGTTGAGATATAAAAAGCTGGAAGCCAAAGGAGATGGCAGCAGATGCTGCAGCACTACCTATGGGTCACTAAACCCCTGCCCCCGCAGGGCTGTGGGGCAAGACAAGCCTCATCTCGTAGCTGTCTGCATTCCCGGCACGGGTCTGCTGCAGTTAGGAAGCTGTCGGTGTTCAGACACTGGATCACCTCTGAGGGCCTCCGGCCTGTCTCCCTGGCCCGTGGGCACAGCACTGGGCACTGCTGGTGCTGAAAGGGCCCCCAGCAGGCAGCTCCTTGAGCCACGCGTCAGAGGAAGGGCAGCAAAGCGATGGAGCTCAGCTGCGTGCAGGCATTCGCCACCAAACCCTCCCAGCCAAGAGCAGAGGCACCTTTGGTCTGGCCACCCACAGCCACCTCCTGTCCCAAACCTGCCCCAGCCTCCTGCTCCAACAAGCTCCGCGGCACTACCCAGCGGGGCTGGCTCCTCGCAGGAGCCCACGACCTTAATTTAGCTTCGACCTGCAGATCACGCCGCAGAGGGTACCGAGGTGCGTGCCCCCTCGGCCGCTGCAGCCCGGGCATGCCAGCCAGCGGCAGCGGCAGCTCCAGCCCCGAGCACCGACTGCAGCTCGCCAGCGTCTGCGGAGCGGTGTGGCACACATCTGAGAGTGACAAATCACCAGGAAGGGCTCCCCCCGCACCCCAGCTCCACTGTGCGCAGCCGAATCCCCCCGTGCCGCATTAACAGCTAATAAAACAATAGAGCTTTTAGTGGTGGACTTCAAAAGGAGCTGGGGCAGATGAATGCATTCAGCATTTTTTCACTTACTGTCAGCACGGAGGGAGAGAAGGGCAGGCTGAGGTCGAGGGCTCCAGCAGGCAGCGGCACACAAACACAGGCTGGTATTGGGGCTACTGCAGCAAACCCAGTGGTGAGTCAGCCGAGCACTCGGGAGGCACCAGGACTTACTGCTCCTTTACCACTGCTCACCCACTCCGGCAGCCTTATTTCCCTTTTTTCCTCTGCTGTTTGACCACTACAAAAGTACACCATCAAAGTTTAACACACGCTCCCCCCCACAGTCAGACCTAACCCACTGAGCAAGTCACCAGCAGCTCATTACAGCGTGGGGAATCCTTAGGCAGCCTGGCCCAGAGTCAAGCAAACGTAATTCTTCTCAGACACCGCAATACAATCGCACCCAGGTCTCACAGCTGATTTACAGCTCTCTGTCCCTCTGCACAATGACTGCTGCAAGGCATTAGCTCGTTGCCATCTGCAGTCATAAGAAGCACCTCTATGGATTAAGCTTTGATTTGTGCAACTAGCAGTGGATTAATATTTCCCTTTTAGGAGCTGGAGGAGGAAGTGTGAGACAGCAGGAGAATGGAATTTGGCTGGGATAGCATGGCCCAGATCACACCTCCCTGGCCATGCAGATGATAACTCTCCAGCACTTCACTCCTACGAGGAGTGAGGGAAATGCAGACTTGAGCATCCTAAATTACACCTACAACAGAGGTACTTGCTGGTAAAGACAATTACAGCTTCACAGCTTCCATCAGTGAGGCTGGACCAGCCAAATCTTCACCAGGGATGGATTCTGTGGGGCAGTTTGGAAGAAATTAGGGTTGGAAGAGATCCTAAACAGCTGAAGCATCATTTCATTAAACCACCACAAGCAACATGGCTCAGCTCCTTACATTTCTCCTCCATTTTCTGGCCAGATCTTGCTACTCCCACACAATATCTGAGGAAGAAAGAAAAGAATCTCTAACTTTGTGCATGGTAGGCTATTTTATCCTTGTGTTGCACACGATACCCAAACCAACAGGAATGAATTATCCTGGCTTTCAGATTTGGCACGTTTTATCCCTTTGGATACCATCACCCACATTCTGCACCATTCCCAAGTCCAGCCCAAGTGGCTTGTTCTGGAAAACAACTTTAAAGGTTGCAATCATTTATGTCACATTCACATCTGCTCCCCAGTTTTCAAAGCCTTCTCCCTTTGGCTGTCCTGAAAACACTTCTGCAGAGGACACTTTCCAGGCAGCTGCCACCACTGTGCAGTGGCAGCATCTGCATGCAGCCAAGCCCATGGGGAGCTGTAGCCTTGCTCAAAAGCAGTGAGGAGGAAGATGGCCTCCTGATAAGTGAGCTGACAACTTCTAGGTTCTCTGAACCCAGGCCCTTCCAAGAATGCCCTTTGTTCAGCAGTTGCTCCATTCATCCTCTCTCCCTCTTTGCTTGTAATTCATTCCTTCCAAAAGTCTTGCCCTAGGCCAGTAGAAAATTAAAACAAGGAGCCAGAGGTTTTTTTTTTTTCCCCTCCTCCTCACTTTTGCTCTTTCATCAAGAACAGTGAAAATTTGGCACAGTTGAATATTTTGTTCAGCTCTTTCTTTCAGTCTTTGAAGTCCCCTAAAGCCTCGGTAGGAGTCTAGGCTTCCACTCACATCTGCTTTCCATGAAGCCATTCACCGCACTTTATTTGTGCCATATTGGGTTTTTCAGGACAGGGACAGAGCTAACGAAGCGTTCACATTCCTGGGAGAGTGGCTTGTGTACAACTACCACATTACTCTGACAGGAACAAACTGCAGCTGACACACTCCAGCTCTCCAGCGAGCAGCCCTCTCGCACTGCAGAGGTCCAGAGCCGGTGCCCACAGCTCTCATTAAGGTTCACGTCAGAGCCTCGCTGCAGCGGCAGCTCACAGGGCTGCAGGGAGCTGCTCCAGTACCTGTGACAGTGTGAAGGAAAAGGTCTCACAGAAGGGAAAGCTTGGATGGCAGCAGCTCATGTCTGAACAGAAGCTGCACCACAGACAGCACCAGTGACAGAGAGCACTGTCAGCAAGAGGAGGGCACCCTGCTGCTAGCTAACTGCCAGGGCATTTCTTCTGCAAGCAGAAGACTCATCCCCTGACAATGCTCTGCTCCAAGGACTTCATTGCTGCCAGAGCAGGCAAAGGGAGCTGACTGAATCTGTCACACGGCTCTGGCTTCCTGAGGGGACTGCTGATGGCCCTGCCCTTCTCTAGCTTGTATTTCTCATGTATTAACAACCAGAAACACCCCAAAACCAAACCCTGAGAGATATTTGCTCACTTCTTGCATGGAGAATGTTGTTGAGATTTTCCCTAAGTCTGAGAGGATAGGCTGAGGAAAAGATGCCTTGGAGGAGCCAACATCCAGAGCCCTCGAGCACGATCTCCAACAGCCTCCTGAGCTGAAAGAGGGAGAGATTGTTAGAAAGCCAGCTGGGACTTGGGAGGCTCAGCACAGCTCCAAGCAGCAAAGCTCACGGGAGAGACACATGTTGGATTCCATCCCTCTGCCATCCAGGCAGAGGTCCAAATCACAACCAAATGCCAAAGTGCAGCATGTGCTGACAGCCATCCAGGGTTGGGAGCACAGCCACTGCCTGGCTGTGCTTGATCAGAGGGGCTGCACATCAGCTGGGGCAAAAGTCTTCATCATATTGCTTCACCTTACTTAGGGCAGCGATGGCCAGAGCAGGACCTTCTGTGCTGCTTTGGGTGACCAAACACCAGATCTGAGTGTCTTGACAAGAAACTCACCCCTGCAGTGAGCAGCTGCACAGAAGGTGACAGCACAGCCTGCTACCTCCAGTTCTCTCCCTGAGAACAGTGTCCCTCATGGGAGCTATTCAATACAGCCTGGCACTGAGAGCTGGGACCAGGGCTAGATACAGGAGGATTACCCTGGGTGGGATGGAAAGCAAGGAGAGAGAAAGCAAGGTGTCCCATCTGTAAAGCTTCTCTCAGCTGCCTCCTGGTCCACGCTGCCCAGTGCTGGTTTGCCACCTGTTTCCCAGGTCCTGCTCCTCCCTCCTGATGCATCTTCCCAACCTTCTCTGTTTCTTCATTTCTTTCCATGGAAAGTGTTTTCAAAGCTGAGAGGTACTGCAACAACCCATGAGACAACCCCTGCAGTCCCCAGAGATCACCATATCCCAGCTCTCCTCTGCTACAAGAGGTGCCCCACACCTGCAGGACAGCAGCACTGCCGCCAGGTTTGGCTCTCAGACTGCAGAAATGCCCAGGCACGAACCTCCAAAGCCTTCCCCAGCCCGGGCAGGGCATGGGGAGCCCCAACAATGTTCAGGTCTCCCCTGTCCAAAGACAAGGCTCTTACTAGGGGGTGCCTGTGCTCACAGGAGCAGGGACTGTGGTGGATCTCAGGAGGTAAGGGGCCCGAGGAAGGGATTCTTTTTCCTGCTGCTCTACTGATTTGAATTATTTCATGATGGCAAAAGCTGGGGGAGGAAAAAAGCCACAGCACTATTAAAGGGGAAAAAAAAAAAAAAAAAAAAAAAAAAAGCATGGCTTGAAAGGCTGCAGTGCCAGGTAAAACTCCTCTGCTTGTTATGGTGAGAGTTCCCAGTATTGATAATTTCTCCTCGCTGCTGGTTTGTAAGTTACTCCTGAGCAGAAAATTCAATTACATGGGCCAAGTCAACAATAATGTTTTTCCTGGCAAGGGTTCATTTTGCCAATGGAAACATTTTTCCTCCCCCTTCTTTTCTGGATTCAGCTCTGCAAAGTTGCTAAATTATTCCAGATCTCTGGTCTGATGTGATCATAAATATCCTGATTGTATTCCACTGATTGACAGACTGGGAATGGATTAAGTGGGGATTACAGCCTGGAATGATCAAAATGTGCTTTCATGGTTGGTAACTCTGCAGTAAGTCATAGCTCCAACGTACATTAACTCTATAATCTAATTAACAGGGCTGTTTATGTACTTAATGCTGGTCTTTAAACTTGTTTAATAAAGGAGGTTTTAGGGAGCACTATGTGCTGGCTAAATGGCAGAACCTGTTCCTCCAGCGTGCTGGGTCTAGGCTTTGCCAGGCCATGAAGGTGGTGGTCAGAATCATCTCTAGAGCAGCACTATGGGCCTAATTCTGCCCTCGCTGAGGGGTGGGGCAACTCAGGGCTCCCTCTTTTACTTAGAGTTACTCTGGGTTTACATTTCAGCAATGCAGAGCAGCATTTAGCTCACTGGGATTTAAGAACCACCTTTTTAATACACTGAGGCTGCTCAGTCCATGCAGGCACAACCAAAAGCATCTGAGTTTTCTAGGGTCCTCAGCACTCGGGGGTCTCAAGGCTGCCATTATTTTACTGAGCAGGAGTAGCAGGAATTAGTCTTGTGGCTCCAAACCTTGGATGCTTTGCTGCACAGGTTCCCATACACACGACACAGACCTGGCTGGTGCCAAACCAAATGAAACAACTCATCGAGGCACAGCTCCAAGCTACAGCAACTTGCTCAGCAGCTGCCTTGGGACAAAAGGGCTCAGCACTGCCTGCAAGGGCAAGGGCCTGCAGTGGGCATGTTAGGCATAAAACCTGAAATGAGCAAATATTTTGCAGGGCAGTGGATTTTCTGCTGCCTTCAGTTCACCCAGGTCTGAAGTCAGCATCCCAGAGCTGTGCCTGGCTCTGCTCTAAGACCAGTTTTAGCTTTCAGAAGATTTTGCATTTTCACTTGCTGAGCCTGCAGCTCTTCACAGGCTGTGTTCTGCAGTGGGTGGGGGCAACAGAAGTCATGCTGGGCACAGCCAGAGGCTGCAGCTCACAGAATTCAAGGTGCTGTTGAAGCTCCATCAAGTATCTCAGGACTCTGCACTCAGTGGCTCTGATGAAAAGATCCCAGGGAAGTTGGCTGAGAGTCAGGGTGAGAGGGATCCCTTCTGCCATGCTCTCTCACACTCACTGCTCCCTTCCCTCCACCACAAGGCCATCCTCTCAGTCTCATCCTCTCCCTTATAGTCTAACCACTTTTTCCTGACTGTGGACCTTTTAAAGTGAAAGAGCTGGAAAGTTTCACGTCCAGCCCTCAGCCTGGGATGTGTCAGCTACTCCCCTGGGCAGGAAGCACACCCAGGGCACAGCCTGGGCATGGGCACCACCCAACTGGGACTTAGGACCTGAGGGTTCAGCCCTCTGCTCACCCAGCATCTGGGTCCTCGCACAGAGCACAGCTCTGCTGGGCTGTCACCAGAGAGCAGCTGGTGGTGGCTTGCCTTCAGGCTACCCTTGTGTGGAAGACAATCCATCAGCCCCAGGATGAGGAGCATCACACTGCTGATCCTCCAAGCCACACAGAAAGCTCCACCCCAAGTCCCCTAAATGAAGCAGGAACGTTTCAATTGAAAGGAATTAGAAGCATCTTTACAATGTGACAGTTCCCATCAGAGGAGGCCCCGTGCAGTGCCCTGCCTGACCAGCCTGGTGAGTCCCCAGCCAGCCAGGGCTCAGGAAATATGTTGAGCACTCAAATCATTTCAGATCCTGCTGCACTGTGTAGACCCAGAATCTGAGCAGGGTTCACATTCGAGGGCTTATAAAAACTTGAATACACTCCAATAACTTAAATCACTCAGAGAGGTTTGCAGTGATTTAAAGCCATTGGAACTCTCCACGTTTGGTGCACAAGGGCTCCAGCTTGGATGAGAATCAAGGCATGCTCCAGCATGGCAGCTCCAGGCATATTGAATCAATTTCAGCATGTAAAAATAATTAACAATGATAAAAATACATTAATAATGCTGTAATTATAAGGCCAGACCAAAGTTTCAGCCTGAAGAAAANAAGAGACACCCAAAAAAAAAAGGGGGGGGGGGAGGAAAAAAAAAAAAAAAAAAAAAAAGGAAAAGGAATGACTGCAGAAATTCAGCAAGGTTCAGGAACAGCTTGAACTGGGAGTAATGAGGGAGTTCAGTGACAGGAAAATAAATGGAAGCAAATCAAGGGGAAGGAGCAAAGGAAGATCACATTTGTCAGTAGTTAAAAAAAGTTTTACTGGCCTAAGCTGCAGGACTGCTAAATTCTGCCCTGGAGCCATGCCAGAGCAGCATTGCTAGGCCAAGGGATCAGAAACAGTTCAAGATCCAAGATCTTGCAAGCCATCAGGACCAGGATCAGATGCCATCTATCATGGGGCTGGCTCATAAATCTCTGCTCTCTAGTAGCACATAGCAGGGAGGCCAAACCTAACACCTGTCTGGAAAGGATGCAGCCATGTCTGATGGATGCTTTTCCAGAGCTCCCCAGCTCCAGCTCCCTCCCTGCAGGCTGATGTCAAGCCCCAGGGGACCACAAGGCTTTGGCTATTTCTATACAAACTTTCCAGCACCTGCTGCACAGCTTCCAGCCTGGCCCAGCACCAGGGAATGCCCAAGGCTGCAGGAATAAATACCAACAGGGACAGCATTAACCACCAAATGGTTTTATCACATCACTTTAAGATCTTAAGGGGGCTACAAGAAAGCTGGGGAGGGAATTTTTAGGCTGTCAGGTAGGGATAGGACTGGGGGGAATGGAATAAAGCTGGAAATGGGGAGAGTCAGACTGGATGTGAGGAAGAAGTTGTTCAGCATGAGGGTGGTGAGAGCCTGGCAGGAGTTGCCCAGGGAGGTGGTGGAAGCCTCACCCCTGGAGGTGTTTAAGGCCAGGCTGGAGGAGGCTCTGGACAGCCTGATCCAGTGTGAGGTGTCCCTGCCCATGGCAGGGGGTTGGAGCTGGCTGATCCTTGTGGTCCCTTCCAGACCTGACTGATTCTACAATTCTACCAAATAACTGATCTGCTTTGGTCAGCCCTCCAAGATGGTTCTTACTTCCTCAAGGCTGGCTCACCCAGTTCTGTACTCAGCCATCATGCAGGTGCCTCCTTGAGCCTTTCCTTAAAACCATCCTAGCCCTCAGAAGAGGTTGTAAACCCAAACCAACAGCACCAGGTCTGTCCAGAGGCTGCAGTGAAAGAACAAAATAGAACAGAATTCTCAGTGCACATGGTGGAGAGAAGAGGGCTGGGCACAGACAGGAGGTGTCCCTTTCTGCAGAGGACAGTCAAGTTAATCCTGGCTCCCTCAGCAGGAGGAGGTGATTTGTCCATGACTCTGTTTGGGTGAGTTTCTGAAGGCAGAAGGCAGGGACTCTGCTTCCAGAGCTGCCAGCAGAAAAACAAAGCCTAATCTCCTGCCACTCTGTTCACAATTCCACTGTGGGTTTGAAATGAACCTTTTGCTTTGGCATGGATTCCCATCTCATTTTCTGTGAAATACAACAGAGCTCAGGACAACTGCAACCAAGAGAAGGGGAAAGAAGCCTGTAAAGCCTTTACTGTCTTTAATCAGGAAAATAATTCAGTTGCTGCAAACCTGGTATTTGTGGCTGGGGCCCAAGGACCTTGCAACTCACAAAAGCACTGAAGGGAGCCATAAAAAGTGGCTGGACAAGAGGAATTTACACTTGTTGGGTTTTTTTTAAAGGGAGTGGAAATGTGGCTATAGCAGTTTAGAAGGGTTTGTGTGTTTGGGTCTAAGCTAGGTTGAAACCACTCAGCTCAGGAAGATGCATTGGTGAGCTTCTGGGCACTGCAAGGGGCAGAAGTGACCTGAGCAGCACTTCTGGCAGAGTGCTCTGGAGATTTGCTCTGCCCACAAGGGTGGTCCCCAGCTCAGCTGCCTGCTGGACCCCAGCTATCATGCCCTGCATTTGGAGCATCTCCTCACTGCCTCCATGTGCTGCCAAACAGAGCTTCTCCCCACCCACACCCAGGTGCTGCAGCTCCCCTGGGCAGCAGAGCTGTGGGCCCCCAGGATGTGGCAGGAACCTTTGGCCAACAGAAACATCCAGGACAGGGAGGCCCAAGAAGCAGAGGGCTCTCAAAGGGCTCAAGACAAGGCCTTTGAGAGCTAACGACAATGCCCACCCCACAGCATACCAGGCCAGCTGCCAAGCTCATCTTCCTGGCCAGCCCTTCCCTGTCTCAGCCTCGGTAATCCAAGCATTTGAACCCCACCTAGCAGCAGGACAGGAAATAAAAGCTGGTGAAAACACAAAGCTGCAGAGAGCAAAGCACTGCTGGTGTGCAGGAGCTGAGAGCTGTCTGAGAGGGGCTCAGGGCCCCAACCTGGACTCCCTTTGCTGCCCTCGGGTACCCGGGGGCGATGCTGCCCCTCTCTGTGCCACGGGTCCAACACCACTGCTGCTCAGCAGCCTTCTGCTCTCACACAGCTCCTCAAGGGCTGCCTGCCAAAAGAGATTTGCTGGCAGACTGCAAGAATTTGGGGCACGACATTTCTGTGCCAGTGCAGCAGTGCTCCTCAGCACTGCAGCCAAGGGGGCAGCTGAAAACAAGAGCAACGAATGGGAACCAGCTGATGCCCAGAGGCTGACCCGAGGGCAGCTCAGCTCTGCCACCGGCAGTTGGCTCTCAGGGGCCCTGAGGTCCACCTCTGCATCTCCCAGCACTGCAGCCCCAGACAGTCTGGTCACACTCTCAGCCATGGGTGCAAATATGGGGGGTGGGGGAATTAAAAAAAATCCCTTTTCTTGCTTTAGCTTTGGGTGTGCACTTCATTTCCCTCGCCTTGGTGCCCCCTCAGGGTGGTTGCTGGCTGCAGTAGATGGTGGGTTTTATTTTCCTAGCTTGTTGTGCCCCTCCTGGGACAAGTTGTTACAGTTGTAGTTGTATTTTTCCAGCTTTTCCAAGCCTACCAAGTCCCTAGGGTGCTGTTTGCCTGAGTGGTTTGGTACAGTTTTATTTTTACAATAACTATTACACTTTTTAATTTTATTTTTGTATGTTAATTAAATACTTTTTAATCACAATGCAGACACAGTTGCAGGGGCCAAGAAAAATACATAAACAAGAAGGGAATCCAAACATATATCTGCCCAGCATGGTACAGAAAAAGTTTTCCAAACCCAAGTTCAGTCTAACCCAGGCCTGGTTCTCTGCATTAATAATTCAACAACACAACTCAGTCACCAGCAGCCTGCTCTTGCTCGCTGCAGATCTCATTGGATTGCCAGGGAGGAAGGTAAAATGCCCAGCAGCAGCCAGCACATGCAAGAGCATCGCTGAGCTGTGCCCACCTCTGCCCACTCCAGGCTCACATCAGCCAGGGAAAGCCATCCTGAGGTTCTCTCAGCCAGCCCCCACTGAGGACATGCTGCAATTGTACAGCAGATGTCACTTTGCACCCCTGCAGCTGGGCACCAGGCAGGTAGCCAGCTCAGTCCACTGCCCTATGGCATTTCCCCCATCCCAGTATTGTCCCCCAAAAAATCCACAAGGAATCAGCTTGTCCACCTGTGCACATGCAGCAGAGGGGAACCAAAGAGAAGATGGACATCTGGGGACGTGTCCTTGCCTGGCACCATCAAAGCCACATCTTTACATTGCCAGTGCTGCAAAATTCTTGTCATAGAGAACAGAATGCAGGTTTTGATTTGCAATGAGAGCTATTAGAAGGGAGAGCTGCAGGTGAGGAGGTGATGGCATTTCTGTGGCTCAGGGCCAAGAGGGTAGGAGCAGAAAACAAGCTGAATGCATTACATCATCCAGAGCTTGGCAGCTCAGCAAAGAGACACTGGTGCCAGGCTCATGAACCAGGCAGTGAATGGCAGGGAAGTGGCATTAGCTGCTGCACAAGGAGCCCTGCCAGAAATCAGAGCTGAAGTTCCCCCAGAGCACAAGAGAGAAGGGCAACAAATGACCCCAGCCATGTGAGAAGCCAATGTGCCAGGCATGCAGTGCAAGGCGAGATGCTGCTCCTGAGAACCTCCTGGCACACCTGGCACCCATGGCACTCCCCAGAGATGGCACTGAAGTGATGATTTCTTTGCTAGCTGCATGTTTAAAGGCTGGGGCTGGTGCAGGGTGGAACAGCTAAGCATGAGGACCTCTTGCCCTTTAAACCTGGTCTTCCACAGCAGCCTCCAAGTCCCACAGGCAGCCTGCAGCCCTCCTGCTGCACACAGGAGCTAAATGAGGATCTCAGCTCCATCCCTGCCCTTGCTTTGCAAGCAGAGGGAACGAGGCTGCCCCCCCCGAGCACTGAGTGGACTGCAGTGGGCACAAGCCCCAGGGGACTGCTCTCCCTTTTTGGCTTTCCTAGCAAGAGCTGTGGCTCTGGCAGTGCCCCCAGGCTATCAAGAGCCTTGCCAAGGATGTTTTACTGCTCTCTCTCTTGTGGGCCCAAGACCTTTCCAATCACCTGCAGAGCTTCTGGGATGGAAGCATGTTGGAAGGAAGTTTTCCTGCTGACAATTATCACCACCAAGACTCTTTCTGCTGTTTTGGGAAGCTGAATATGACCAACACCTCCAGTCCTTCCCTCTAAAGCTGAGCAGCTGCACTCCCTCAAACATTTTCTGATTAAAATAGATCCTTCCATGGATCCTTCCATTACAAAGAATAGTCACAGAACACTTGAGAGACAAGACTGGCTTGAAATGTCTGTTTTTATTCAATTCTGTCAGGATTTGTGCTTCTTCTCAGTGTTGTGGGGGGAAATACAGCTGTGCCTGCTCTTTCAGCACCACCTCTGGAGCCTGCCCCAGGTGAACTTCCCCGAATTTGTCGTAAATACTTTATTTAGTAATTTAGAGCAATTTGATTAGAGCCTTTCTGACTAGACAGCAGCTCCTCTGCTCTTGTAATTTGTCCAAAAAGACAACAACAAGGCTCAGTTGCTTGGCTGCCAAGCAGAAAGGTCAAATTACTGACCCCCATTTCGGGGTATCAGTTACCACCACCTCAGCACTGCCCAGCGCCTGCTGCAGTTGTCCATCTGCTAAATATAGCTGCTGCTGGCTGCAGGATGCTCCCTCCCTGTGCACAGCAGCAGCAGGCTCCAGCACTGCCCCAGAGCCTGTCCCAGGATGCTGCCAGCATTCCCCACCAGAGGCTGCAGCCTCTCTGCTATTATTTATTGAGTGCTGACAGAGACTTTGGTGCTGGCACACCCGAGGCAGGACAGCACTGTCTGGACTGTCCAAGCTTCAAACAAAGCTGGGCTGTGAAAGTTGACCCAAGTAAAGCTGGACAAGTGACCCAACAAGGCTCTCAAGCCTTTTGGAACAGAAAATGAGGTCCTTGGACACCTGAGACACTCAAGATTGTGCTCCTGTGCTTGAAATGAAGGTAAACCAAGCTGACCTGAAACTCATGATGCAGATTGTCTGGGTAAAGTAGTGCAGAGCTGGGAAGGATGATCCAGAGAAGGCTCCCCCAGGAGCCTCCTCTTGAGTGCAGTCAGCACTGGGGATAGAGCCCACCCTAGAGCTGCGTTTTGCTTTGTCCTGTCTCTAGCACAGATGTGTCACCCATAAGCTCTCAGGGTGTCTGTTGGGAAATCACAAGGCAAGAGCAGGAGCCTGATCCATCATCTCCCCTCCGGGAAAAAACAGAGGTGCTTGCCAGTAACCCCCAGCCTGGGGCCACTGGGGCTGAGCACCACACTCCTGCCTGGTGGCCTCCTCCCTGCTGCAGCAGCATAAAGCTTCTGTCCTTGGAGATCTCTGCCTCCACTGGTAGCCAGAGGGATCCCCTAGCACCAACAGTTACCTTCAAGCAGGAGCACCAGGAGATGTCTCTGCCCATCATGGACCCAGCTTGGGCTTGGGGAACAAAGATAAAATTCTTTCCAAATATGCAAGGGCTGAGTGAGAACTTTTGGCTTGCAGAAGGCATTTTTGACATTCCCACGTGTCTCAGATGTCCACGGCTTAAACACAAACAGAATCAGTGGAGATTAAAAGAGCTCTGACCCTGTACTCTTCTTGCCTTTCACTGCAAGCAGCAGCAGCCAGAACTCCCCAAGCACATTCAGGGGCACACATGCCTGCCCAGCAGCCTGCCTCAGGGCCTCCTTTCAGCTCCTCCAGGGGGATGAAACCCCTCTGCCAGAGCCCAGCCAGGCTGCCCAGGGCAGGTTGTGCTTGGTTGCTATCTGCAGGCTCAGCAGATCAGTGAGGAGCTGCTGTCAGGAGCGTGGAGCAGACACCAGGCTTGGCTCTGCACCAGGCTCAAACAACAGCCTGGATCTCAACCTACTGAAACTTTGGGGCATTGGAAACCTGGATCTAGATCTGAAGCCTGTGGTTGGGTTTCCATCTCTAGGGTTTCACTTCGGAGTTGGGTTCGTAAACACTTCTGCCGTGGCCTTTTTTCTGCTGTACTCCATGAGTCAGGAGTTACTGCTGTGGAATTCTGTTAGGCAGGAGCACAAGTGGGATGCAGTGGAGTTTGCTCACAGCCAGACACACCTTTTTGATTTCTCATTTAGGGGTGAATACAGTTAGGGACAGGGGCTCCTGTGCATGTTCTGCACAGGCCTGGGATAAAGTATGGCAGTGCCATGGCAGGAGGGGGTGAAATCAAGCAGAGCCAAGACCCAGCAGAAGCAAACAGTGCTCAAGTGGATGTAAAACTTCAGCTGCCTCTTCTGCTGATCCTCAGCAGCACAGGAAGTGCACCCTGCAGACTCCTCTGCCTCTTGCAAGCCTATTCACATCTACCTCCACATGTTCTCACTCATGGGCTCCTCAAAATTCATCTCCTGAGCGAGCTTTGCTTGTCACTTGGAGCAGGAGTCACACATGTGAGAGTTCAGCAGGCAAAGTGCTCCTGTGCTGTCAATCCAATAAACATTATAACATAGATTAAGAAAAGCTTCCTGTGGGCTGTGGTGGAAGAGCTGCAAACCTGCACAGCCCAGCCCCAACAGACTGCTCTAAACTGCTGTAAAGCTTTCCTGCTGCTCAGACACATGGAGTTGAGAGTCTGGAGGATGCTCCCCAGTCTGCCACTGAAGCACTGCAAGATGCTGTGCTTAGAGTACCAGCACTGCCTCCTGGCCCCTGGGGAGCCCAGAGCAGTCATTTGGGGAAGTGATGCTCTCACCCTTCTTCCCCCTCTGCCTTCTGCTGCTGGTCCTATTCCTGCACTACAAATTCCCCAGCCACTGAGGCCTCCCTGGCAGAAGGTCTAACACAGCCTTTATTCCTTGTTCTCCATTTCCCAGGTATTATATCTCTTTAAGGTTAGAATCTGTTAGGTAGACACTTCCTACACTTAGTGTAACCAGCCTGTGACTCACTGCACGCTACTGTGCCCCAGCTGATTGCCACTGGTGCAGAGAAATATGGCAAAGGAGCTGATGGGAGAAGCAACCAGATAGAAACCATCCTCCCACTCAGCAGCTAACTTTTCACTAACCCTTTGCACGTTCAGTGCTTTAAGGGTTAATCGAGTCTCTTAGAAAGCAAAAGGTTTCCATCTGTAATCGGATCCCGTGTATGTGCTTTCCGCTGTAGGAATCAACTTAGCATTGACATCCTCGTAAAAGTTTCCATTAGATTGAGGCCTGAATGCCCACTAAGGCTCAGTGTGGTTTTGCAATTGATTCACTGAATGAAATCTTATCTAAAATCTTTTTATTTTATGCTATTATGGGCACAGGGGAAAATAGTGATGCAAAAATGCTCACCACTCAGTTACTGCACAGTGCCTCTTGGAAATGGCCTTCAGGCTGCCTAAAGAGATTCCCAATTCTATTTCCCACTCTTTTGTTTCATGTTACCAGTAATTGAAAAATGTTTCATTTGTTACAGAGTTCAGTATTGACACTTTGGATTGAATTCAGAACCTCTCTCTTTAACCCTCTCAGGCAGCCCCAGACATCAGCTCCTGCTGTCCAGGCAGGGGCTAACTGCAGCTTGTGTTTTCCCCAACAAGACCTAAGTTTCACAAGGAACCTGTGGCGCTGCTGCTCTGCTCTATAGAGGTGAAAAGCTCTCTGGCCATGCAGAAGCTACAAATCAGGCTTTCTATGGGTAGTGTCCCTGTGATGGTGATGGTCCTCCTGGTGTCCCTCCAGAGAAAACAGCAGTAGGTGAGAGCATCACCTGCAGAAGTCAAAGCTTCCACTTTAAAACTCTGCCCAGTGAAGAAAAGAAGGAACTGGAGAGGAGGAAATTGTGTTTGCTGGAGCTCCACAGACACACATGGACTGGCCTCTAGGGTCTTTTCCTGCCTTATACTCTGTGAAGAACAATCTCCCAAGCCAAGTCCAGAAGCTGAAGCCAGGATGAAGCTGAATCAAGGAATTATCAGAATTCTTTACAGGCATTTTATGTCCTTTCAGCATTCAGATTGGCCATTGCCATCTACCCACCACAGCCCCAGGGAGACACTCTTTGCACCCTGTAAGTCGCAGTGCACACAGCCACAGCCTGGCAGACAAAGTAGAGCAGAAGCAACTGTAGAGCACCTGCAGCTCACACCCTGCAGACCAGAGCTTGGAGATGCTGAGTGCAGGCACAACAACATCTGCACTGAGGCAGCACAGGGACACAGGCACACATTGGTTTGTACCCACAGAGTGCTGTGGGAAACCAACAGGTTTGCTTCCCTTTTCTCTCCACTGGTCCTACTCCAGCAGTTTCCTATGTCCTGCAGTTCAGAGCTATGTTTGGGCCACTGAGGGACACCTTCTGGGCTTGAATGGGAGCTCCCCACAGTCTGCAGACAGTGAAGTCTGACTCTGCTCTCCTGCCTCTCAGTTGCAGGAGGTCTCTGCAGTGCACAAGAACAAAAAGAATGCAGTCCCTTGCTGGAGGGAGGGCAACACAGCTGGCAGCAGCATAAGACTGGCAGCCTGGAAAGCACTGTGCTTCCCAGGATGTGGAATGTGCCTCAGCCCCTGGGCTGGGGGCAGAGGAGAGAGCATCCCCAAGCCGTGTTCACAATGCCTGGATGATCCCTGCCTGGCCAAGCTTCTCCACAGGAGGAATCACTTCCCATGGTACAGAGTTCACTGCACAACACTTAATGATGGTTTGGAAGCACCAATCCAGCACACCCTAATGATGCTGTGCTGTCAGCTTCCCAAGCATGCACCTCAAGCTGACTGGCAGTTTTCTAAACCTTTCTGAGAGAGCCATTTCCCAACATTTTTTAGACCTTAAGGGTTTGGTTTAATTAAAAAACCTCTCCCATTTCAAAATGCAAGTCTGTAGCCTTTCCTGCAAGCTCTGCCCCTTCCTCTGCCTCCCCTCACCCCTGCATTGCCAAAACACATGGAAGTAGGGGAACGAGATAGCAGGAAAGGAAGGAGACAAACTCAATCAGAACCAAAGTAGCTTTCCTTATTTCTGTGTTTCTGCTGGAGATGCCAAAAGCAGCTCTGTCACAGAGCAGTTTTTAAAGTCATATTCATGCAAATAGTCATTTCTCCTAACAGCCACATCTGGCCTGACTAATCCTGGAGGCACCTGACATGAGACGAGCCACGGGACCTTGGGCTCAGCAGTGATCTTTGTCACCAGTCCAGGAAGAAACCTCAAGCTGGCAGAATGTTCACTCCCTGCACAGGAACACACACAGAGTGACCGCAGCTGGAATCGCCCCAAGGCGACAAATGAGCTGGATCCCAGATCCCATTTCAAAGCCAACCTCAGAATTTCCATGGTGTGTTGGACCCTCCAGCCTTACATCCAGAAATCAATGAGGTGACACTGGCATAGAACAAAAATAATGTAGTGGCAAAACAGGGCCCTAAAGTACTTAGCAATGACATTTTGAACACAAAATACCATGCGGGGGAAAAAAAGGAAGTCGAATGCCCTTTAATCCCCATGACTCTGCAGGGTCACAGCACAGTTAAACCCTCATCCCTCTGCAGTTGGAGCTAGAGTGAAGAAGGATGCCCTGTGATGGACATTATGAGGTGCCAACATCTGTCTAATGACTGAACCTGCTGGCACAGCCTTGGCATTTCCTACAAGCTCCAACTTCCCCCATAAACTGCAAGGCATTGGTGGTGCTTGTGTCTGTCCTGCTAAAATCCTGTCCCTGCATCAGGGGCAAGCCAGACCTCTCAGCTGAAGCTCCTTGCAGCTCCCATAATGGAAACCTAATCACCAAAAGTGACCCTGCACAACTCAAGCAGCCAGAGCCCAGCAGGAGGAAGCAAGCAGCCAGTCTGTGGCCTCAGTGCTGCTGAGGCTGGAATTCAGCTTCTGGCCCTGGAAGGTGATCTGAGGAGAGCGATGCCACCTTGCACCCAGTCCTCCTTTGCCCCATTGCCCATGCCCAGCATACAGGTCTGCCCTTTCCCTTGGCTGAGGCCTCCTGCTCACCCAGTGAGCACATCCCTGATGTGCTGCCACTGCTGCCTCCTTTGCTGGGACACCAGAGCCAGCACAGCTGCTCACAAGCTGCTCACCCACTGGCTGCAGGGAGGTGCTCAGGAGAGCTGCCATAGAGCAGGGTCCCATCCTGCTGAACTTTCTGCCCCAGGCAGCAGCTTCATTCACCACCCTCTGTGCATGCTTGGGGACACCCATCAGAGGGCACCCCCACCCCCACCCCCCACCCGTCCCTGTGTGTGCAGTGCAAGAGGCCTGCAAGACTGCAAATAACAGCCACAGCAGCGAGCTGGTGACTAACAGGACTACCTTCTCCCAAGGAGCCTCAGGCCACCAAGGCTGAAAGGCTCACCTGGGCTAAGGGGATAGAACTCCAATAGGGAACAGCCCCACCTGTTCCAGACAGACAAGAATAAGGGCTGAGGTTTGTCCTTCCCTCACATATTTGCCACCAAATGTTTCTATTGCTCCACGTTCTCATTTCACACCACTTGGTGCTAGATGCCATTCAGATCCCTTCCCTAGAAGCCTTAGGAAGAAGGAACAGCACTAAAGATGTGCCAAAGCATCCCCCCTCAGCTGCACCAGGGGTCCAGATCACAGCCCACCCCCAGCACTAGGGTCTGCATTCCGGCCTGAGAAACAGCAAGTGGAGGGTGGCCCAGAGGTGGCCTTGCCTTCAAGTCTGTCCTACACAGCTCCTTGCCCTTCCTGAGGACAAGCTGCCTCTCCTGGGGGGTGGCTACACCCAGCACCATTCTGCTGACAGGTGCTGCAGGAGCCTGAGCTTTCCCCTTTGGGCTGAAGAGCCCAGGCCTGGCTGCAGCACAGCAAGGGGGAAGCTGGCTGGAACAGCTGCACAGATGTGGTCAGCAGCAGGACAGGTCACTGGTGGGCACACCGAGGACTGCCAGGCTGTAAGCATTTGAGTGCAGAGATTTGCAGAGCAGTTTTAAAGGCCTGAGCCCCAAGTCTCCAATCCAAAGTGCACCTCACACCTGGCCTGGCAAAGTGAACAGGCAGGAGCTCCTTCTTCCTTCTCTGTGCACCTCTTGGCTAAGTGGGTGCTGAGGGGTGGCAGAAGGGAGCAGCAGCCCACAGCACCCAGTCAGGTCACCTTATTGCCTGGAGCAGGTAACTGGGACCATGCTCTGTGGCTGGCAAGGTGAGAACCTGCAGCAAGAAAGCAGCCAAGAGCAGTCAGCTCCTGTGCTGGCACCACTGGAGCAAGAAGAGCACTCATGGGCACAGGACACACTGCTCCTGACTTAGACCAGCACCAGGGAGAGCAGGGCCAGGTCCACGCTTGGTTACAACAGCAAACGCCACAGGGAGCTCAGGCTCTCCTCCTCGGGGCATGCTCCTTCCCTGCTCCTTTGTGGTACCACCACAATAAATAACACATTCCTGGAAAAGAGGATCCAAGGAGCTTGCCATAAACAATTCAGGGCTTCTCCTTTAAAAACCTCCAAAATATTTCCTTGCTGGCTGAGCCACACAAGCCATTGGGGTGCTCAATGCAGAGGCAAGTGCCAGAGCCCAGAGCCCTGGTGGAGTCTGAACTGCAGGACAGCCATAAAACAAAATTACAGTTCCAGTGTCCAAAACAATGATCTGTGGGTGGTCCTCTGGCTAGCAGATGGATTTCTGCAGTGCACGTACAGCTACTAGGAGCAAACACCTCCTTACTCTTGTCTCAGTAACCTCTACCCATGAAGAGGAGTTGGTGTGCAGAGGACTCACAGCTCCTTTAGCTCTGCCTCACAGCTCTCCCTGAGCAGCTCTGCCACAACTCCAAACAGAGCTGCTTGGAGAAGTTCACCAGTGGGAAGTAATAAACAAAGGCTGACTCCCCTCTGCTCTTCCATGGCATTTTGTCCTCCAAGTGAAGCCAAAGCAAAAGAGAGTGGACAAGGCACCAAAGCACCTTTGCCTTGGACACACAGAAACACTCAGGCAGCAGCCTGCTTGACTTACCAGCTTGCAGCACAGGCACAGCCTCTTCACTCCAACACTGCTCTCCAAAAGGCTGTGAAGTGGCATCTTGAACTTCCCAACTTCAGCTTGAGCTGAACTGTGTTGTCCTTCCGATTTGAACTGGGATCCAAGGAACTTAAAGCACACTCAGAGGGAAGCACAAAGGATGAGGACAGGGAAAGGAGCATCAGGAGGTTCAGAAACCTTTTAAATCAGATTTTCACCTGAAGAATTTATGTGGCAGAACCACACCCTGCTGCTGGCCAATGTGCCTCTGTCTTCCACACCTGCAGGGAATCTGAAGTTTGGCTTCCTTCCTTTGCCCATCGGAGAGCTCACTCAGAGCCTGCTCACAGATGTTAGGCAGGTCAGCAACCTCAGAGCACCACACACCCAGGAGCTGGCTGTGCCATGTCCCTTTCCTGACCATGACTACACATTAAAGAGAGTGCAATGAAAGATACTTTGCAAAAGCTGAACAAAATCACCACGTGACAGGGGAAGTGGAGCTGCCTGCCTGTGAAGGCTCTCAGCTGCTGGGGAGCACTGGCAGGGAGAGAGGAGGCTTTAAGCCAACATGCCCCCAGCACATCCCAAACGCACTGCATGCAGCCTGGGCTCTTCCATAGCTCACCAGGGACGGGGAGGCTGGGCAGAGGCACCAAGCCTGGTACTGCTCTGCACTCCCAGCAGGAAACATTGCCTCTGCCAGGGCTTCACCAGGTTCAGCTGAGAGCTGAACTGAACTCCTGCCCTCCTGAACCTTTCTTTCCTGCCTCCGTGCTTCTTTGACAGGTGGAATGAACTGATCCTGGCGTAGAGTTCACTGCATGGACTCTGCCTCTCTCCTGCTTTTAATCAGTAACCCAGCCACAAGGACCATTGCAGGAACGGGCCAAAAAAGCACTGCGGTGGTGAATGTCCTGAAGCACTCTCTCCAAGGTGAGTCAGTTCAGAAGCACTTCCAGGGCATGTGATGTCTACCCTGCCAGGCACTTCCCAACTGGTCCTTTTGGGAGCAAAGCCTAGAAGAAGATGTCACCAGCCAGCTCTGAGAAGTGAGGGCATCATTAGCATGGAGCTTTAATTGTATTTTAAATATCGTATTAAACCATTTTTTGGTAGCTTTCCTAAGCAGAGTCTGCTTTCAGGAGGTGTCCCAAGTCTCATGTCAGCTTACTGTGGCTCAGCTGTGTACGTGAAATGCAATTAGCAGGTTGCAAACCTCATTTGCACTGAAACACAATCAATTGTAACTCATTTTCCATTCACGCTGCTTTCGCTAATTGTTAGCTCCAGCCTCTGCTGAATAGGTGGTTAAGCAAATTATTCCATCTCACATATGAAAATTGTGCTATTTATGCTGGCAGCTTTCATGGTTACTGATGAGGTTTCTTGAGCTAATGAAATAATGAAAACACAAAACAGATTTACCTTTCTTAATACGGCAAAAGATAATGAGCTAAAATTAAAATTGAAGCTCTCGCCATAGACAGAGTTCCTGTAATATTGGTTCTGGTTTAAATTAATGCCTCTGCTTTTTTGTTTTATTTTTTACATGCCAGTGACAAAGCACTGCAAGGATGCCTACACTTTATTGCATTTTTCCTAATGCAATTATGGGACAAAATGTTTTGGTGACTTTCTTTTCCCTGTGATTAGGCACACGTGAGAGGGCAACTGTGCCAGGCTTCAGGGAGATCTGCCACTGAGGGGGGCAATGGGAGGATGGATGAAGGTGCAGTGCAGAGAGATCCTGGCTGGTGATACAAACTGAGAAATTCAGTCTGGGGCATCAATGTTTGCCCAATGACCTGGACAGCAGGTCCAAGAGATGCTGCCTGTGTCCATGCCATGCAGGCTGGAGCATTGCAACATTACTGGGTCCTGAAACTGTTCCTTTCACTCCTCTCAAAGTCAGTGAAGCTTCTGGAGGAAGGACAATGAAGAGGAAGTGCAACCAAGGGGAAGGACAGCAGAGTCCAGTGCCATGGAGCCTGAGCACTCCCAGGGTCCCAGTGCTGGCACATCAGCAGTGCCCCTGCTTTGTTGTGTGGAAAGTGGCACTGCTGCCAAAGCCTCTGAGCTGCCCACACAGCTCTCAGCTCAGACATCCCTGCCCCGTGCTGCAGCGCCCATGCCTCCTGCTCAGGCATGGAACAGTTACACCTTTCTGTCAATAAATGCCATAAATCAGCAGGCTTGCTGGCACTCTGCCTGCCGTGGGGGAGGAAACAGCCCCATAAATATTTGTGCAAGACATCAATAAATGTGAAGTGTTGACTCGAGTCTCAGCTTCCCTATCTGGGACCCGGAGCAGAGCTTCCGGAGTTCACGTCCTTGTGCCACGGGAGGCAGTGCTGGAGGCTGCAGATACCCCCAGGGTGCTGAAACTGGAGATGGAGGCAGAAAAACCTCATAAACCCCTTTGCAAGGTCCCTTCGTGTTACTGATGCAGCTGGAAAAGGTCCTTGAAATGCAGACAGGGAAGGCTTTAGGAGGGAGAGTGCTCCCCCAGCCCAGTGCTGCTCTTCATGATCGCTGATCCTGTGGAGGTACCCATTTGTACCAGTCCTTACCCCAGGCATGGCACTGCTGCAGTGCCCTCCAGCAGCACTGCCTTGGGCTTTGCATAAGATCCAAGGGAAGATCAGTCAATGTGGTCGTGCCCTGTGCCCCACACAGAGGGGCAGCAGCACCAGGAGCCCCTCCTGCCTCTGAGATCAGTGTGGGTTAGCTGGGTTAAAAATATTCCTTTGGAGCAGTTGTGCTTCCATAATGTGTGGATGAGCTCAGCTCAGACTGGAGCTGCTCTGCTGGCACTGCTGCTGCAGCATTCCCTGCCTAGGCTCATGCAAAGCCTTTGGACCTCAGTACTGACTTCTCCAGGCTTGCAGCCTTGCTACTGGGGAGGTTTTCTCTCTGCCTCACTTTCTCCAGTGTTCCCAGCTCACCATCTAGACTCAGCTCTCCTGGGAAGAAAGAAGGTGAGGAAGTTCAAGACAAGAATGAAAAAGTGCAGCCCAAGCCAGCAGTTGCCAAAGCAGTGATAGTGCTGGACCCCATCCCTGTTATCCAGGCTGCTCAGGAAACCATTTTACAAGGCTTGGACATCTGGGAGTGAAGCAAAGGAGATCTTCATAAAGCCACTCACACTCCCAGGCTGGCTAAACCAACTACTTTAGCTGGAGTACAGACCTGGAGACACTGCCCCATGAGCACCTCATTGCATCAGGGACCACAGAGCACAGATACCATTAACTGGCACTCAAGGTGGCCCAGAGACCAGCTGGCTTCCTGTGGTGCCATGCAGCTGGCCCAGCAGCTCTCACCAGCTCTGCTTCTGACTTCTTCTCCTGCCAAAGCTGCTGTGTGACAGGGGCCCAGACACGTGCTGGCTCTGTGGGCAGGGCTTGGGGGTGGTTTGATGCTTCCCCCAGCCCAGCCTGGCAGCCCCAGCTCTGTGGGCAGGGTTTGGGGGTGGTTCGATGCTTCCCCCAGCCCAGCCTGGCAGCCCCAGCTCTGCTCTGGAATTTGCCATTTCACTGCAGCCAGGAGCTCACCCTCGAGTTCCCTTCCCTGTTGGGACCTGGCTGCAGCTGACTCTTTCCGTATTGTTTTCAGCATAAGAAAGAACAATTTTTAAAACCAGTTCCCCCCACTCCACTGCCCATAAAAGAGGCAACCAGGAAGCAGGGCAAGAACTGGTCCAAGTTTGGGGGGTGCCTTTTTGTTGTTTTGCACGGGGGCCAAGGGCTGGCAGGCAGCAGCTGGGCTGGTTCCCCAAGCTCTGTTTCATGGAACGAAGGCCTCAGAGAAAAGACAAAGCAGAGCTGCTGCTTGTGCAGATGAGGCTGCATGGCTGGTCTCAGGGCAAGGCTTTCCTCATCAGTGCACTCACTCTCAGCGTTTCCCCAGCCTCATCAGCAAGAAATTCAAGCTCATCCCCAGCAGTCAGTCCTCCTGGCTATCAAAACGTGAATCTTTATGACCCTTGCCTAGAGCAAGGTTACAACAAGCTGGAAAGCTGCACTGAAACTACAACTATTGTAAAATGAACCTACTACAACTACTGAAAGGTGGCTGCAGGGAAGAAAGATGAGTGAGGACTCCCCAAAATCCTTTCCCTTAAATGTGCAACAGCCACCAAACACCACCAGGCTCTCCAGGGAAGGTGGCATTTGTTTTGTTTACTGCCACATCTTCCCGTCCTGGTTGCCATCTACTGCCTGCCTCACACTGCTCTTCTCTGTCCTTAAACACCTTTGGTGTCTTAGGAGAAGCAACATCACACAGCAGCAAAACTAATGTGCAGAGGGAGCCTTGCTGCCTGCAAGGGTTGGTGCTGCCAACAGCAAACACAAAAGTTATTTTTCAAAGGGAAAAAAAATATTCCACACTTCCCTGGGCATCAGAAATCACTCACTTGAAAGAGAGTGTTCTCAAGTGAGCTGCTGGGGGAGACTCCTCTGGTCAGCTGCTGGGGGAGATACTGGCACACACCTGCAGCAACTCCATGAAGCTCACAGCCCAGAGCCCAGTGCCAGACCACAATAAAGAGCAGAGCCAAGCAAGAGCAGCAGACACTTTGTCTGACTCTCTGGGCTCGCTGGGGCTCCTGTTCTCCATTCACTGTGACCTTTAGAGCAGCAGGGCCGATACAGAGTAAACAATGCAGCTGATCCTCCTAGGGAAGCCCTCTCCTGGCCTCTGCCCAGCGCTGCCAGCCCCACACATGTGGCATGACGCACCAAGTCAGTGTGATTTGTGGCACCTCCCTGAGCAGGATGTGCAGAATAAAGACAGATGGCAGTGGACAAACTCCAGTGACTGTGGAGCTGCCACTGAGCAACAGTTCTCACACTGTGCAGAGGGCCCTTGAATGACCTTCTCTGTGCCCCAAAGCCCCTGGTGACACAGAGAGAGGCTGCAGCTCCTCTGCTATGGGAACTCCTGTGCCTCTCACCATTGCACCTTCTCCTTTTGTTGTCTCAAAAATTTCATTTCAGCCTCTCCTATTCCCCTTAAAAGCCTTCACTTTCACATGGATGTTCCTGCAGCCATCCCATCCAAGCTGGGGGTGGTACCTTGGCAAAGCAAGGAGACATTTCACCTGCATTGTCTGTGTGGGAGTCCTCCCTCTGCATCCAGGCTTCAGAGTGCTCTGGGAGCTGCGATGCTCTTCCTGCATTCTCATCACCAGTCCTTAGCACTCCTTTCTTCTGGGATTTCTGCAGGGTTCCAAACCTGAGGCTCAGCAGAAGTCCCAGGTGATCACCCAGGCACTCCTGTGCCACGGGAAAGTCTGGCTGCTGTCCTGGCATCTGCAGCTGGCATCTGTGTTATTTCATCCACAATAACTGAGGGGGTTTCAGACTCCCTTTTCCTTAAACACATCAACAGAAATTAGTTGCTGATGTTCTTTTCCAGAAATGAGCCTAAGAAGCAAAAATAACCAAAAAGCAAAAGACCATCCTGGGGAAGCATTTTTATGAAGCACCTCTGTGCTTTGGAAGCCAACCTCCCATTTTCAAAAGTAACTTTCCCCACTATGGATTCAGCTCAGTTTTGAGGAAGAATCCTACCTCACTTGCAGGCTCTTGCACTTGCTCCATTCACCCTTCAAAAGTCAACTCACTGCCCCTCCTGCACCATGCTGTTGGCCACAGCCCGCTGAAAAGCTGCTGCTAAGCATGCACCAGGGTGTTACCAGCAGCATTTGCTGTGGGGGGTGGGGAGTGTGTTAAGCTTTGAGCAAAGATCTCATTTTTTATTTAATTTTTAAAACTTTCTATTAAAATTAAAAATTCTAATTTTTTTTTTCATTTGCACTTTATTTACTGTAGCAAATTGGTTCTCCACCTGGCAAAGCCCAGCCCACCTGGCAGCACAGGAATACGGAGTGAAGAGAACCATGAAATGGTTTCATGTAAATTATCAAATGTGAGCCTATTGTGAACAGAATCTGGAGAACACTTTGTGGAGGTAGAGCCTGGTTGCTGGCATGGAAGCCCTGACAAAGTTCTGTCTTCCCACACATCTTTTCCAAAGCTCAGCTGGGCATGAACCGTGGCCTCTCCCCGGCAGCCCTGCCGCTCAGCAGAGCCTCAGAGCCAAGCCCCTGGTAGTCTTCAGAGCAGATTTCTAAGCCACTCTGGTGGAAGCAAAGAACTTCCTCATGTCTGCAAACATACCTGATGATTGGCATCGTCCCAACAAACACACATTAGGTCAGTTAAACTATTCCAGTGTATTGACATTAATTCCCCAGCTCAGGCCCAAGATCATGTTCTCGTTTGACTGAATAACAGCATTTGAATATTTAATTCAAATGCAGACTTCCAGCTTGGAGGGGGGAATCCAGGGGACAAAAGTTTTCCTTGTAGCATGCACTGTGCTGATTTCCAAGCCTTGGCAGCCATGAGCACGACACAGCCACAGCAAGAGCCCTGCCAAGACAAATCCATAAAAGGTGCTCTGTGCCCCCCCTGCACCCGTGCAGCTCTCCCAGGCCCAGGCACTTTCTGCCTCTCCAAACAGCCAAGCTGCAGAGGTCTCCCCTCGGATTCTAGCAGAGCCAGGACCGTGCAGACTTCATTGTGTAGTGACCCACATTATTTAGTGAAAATCTGGAATGTGGCCTGTTAGCTGGGCCTTTGTAGGGCCAGGAAGCACCTCCAGACCAATGTGGTGACACAGGCATTTTTAATTTGCCATCCAGGGCACAGCAGAGGAGATGCTTTCACTGCTCAGCGCCTGCATTGGAAGCGACAGGCTGCAAGGTTAGCAGCTTGGCTGCAGAGCTCTTGCTGACATTACAGACACACACGGAGAGCAGGGGCACATCAGAACCAATCACCATCACCTCTCTTGCCTCTAATCTGAAACACTCCATGTGGCCTGCCTTAGCACCAGCCCCGAATGCCAGCGTGCTGGAGCAGCATGTGCGAGTGGTTGAGGAAGGGAAGGGGAGGTCAGAGCCTGCGTGCTCCACACGATCACATTTGCGGTACAAACCCCACAATTACCAGCCAAGTGGTGAGTGAAAAGCAGACGTCCCAGCTATTACCCAATTGTGAGTGCCAGCCCCGTGTCCCCAGGACTCACAGTTATTTTTCTGACATATTTGGTAATGTGTCAAGTCTTAATACCTGCTCTAAACCGAGCTGGGTTGTTTTTTTTTTTTTTCCATTTGCGAGCTCAAAGTCATTTCCATTTCAGAACAGAGTCAGGAAAAAGCCAGCTAGGCTGCTGGGGGATAATTGGAGGATGTGTGCCTCTGTGAATTACACTCCTGCTTAGGATAAATAGGGGGGAAATGTAGCAGCAATGATGTTAAGTGCAAAATATTTAATCTTGACTCAGTATCACTGAAGCAGCTCAGTGCAGACCCAAAGGAAACGCTGAAAAGGCGNAAACGCCACCAATGCGGCTCGGGAAGTGAGAAGGAGGAGGAGGAGTGCAGAGCTCTGTGTGGAAGTTGTCTCCCAGGACCAGAAGCTGAAGACTTCCACCTCTTCCCACCTCCTAACTGGGCTCAGAGCCCATGTATGACCTCCCTCCCGCCCCCAACTTCTCTGAAACCATCAGCGAAGTGCACCTAAACCCATCAGCAGATGCAGGGAGGTTCTCCTTCCCCTCTGCTCTGCCCTGGTGAGACCTCATCTTGAGCACTGCCTTCAGGTTTGGGCTCCCCCGTGTAAGAGGGACAGGGATCTGCTGAGGGGACTGGAGCACTGCCTGGTGAGGAGAGGCTGAGGGACCTGAGGCTGCTTAGTGTGGAGAACACTGAGAGGGGATCGAATCAATGTTTATAACTATCTGAGGGCTGGGGGTCAGGAGTGGGGGGACAGGCTCTGCTCACTGCTGCCTGGGATAGGACAAGCAGCAATGGATGGAAGCTGCAGCACAGGAGGTTCCAGCTCAACACGAGGGGAACCTCTTGGCTGGAAGGGTCCCAGAGCCCTGGCACAGGCTGCCCAGAGAGGTTGTGGAGTCTCCTTCTCTGGAGCCTTTCCAGGCCTGTCTGGATGTGTTCCTGTGTGCCCTGAGCTGGATTGTCTGGTCCTGCTCTGGCAGGGGGGGGTTGGACTGGATGAGCTCTTTGGGTCCTTTCCAACCCCTGACATCCTGTGATCTGTGATCAGTGAAATTCAGGCTTCAGCACATGGGCAGCAATCAGGCTGTTGTCTCCACACACACCTTTGAGGAGCCCTTCCTCAGTCAGCTTTGGGGGCGTTGCCACACAATGGCTTTGTACACTGCTAGGCAAATGTCCAGAGCCACTGGGCAGAGGTGGAAAGCTAGAGTCAGACGTTTTTCTTCAGATCAGGTGAATTTGGGCTGGGATCACTATACAGTTTCCAGGTGGTGGATGGTCACTGTCTCTAGCAAGCAAAATGTCCCTTCAGAATTCATTCCAGCCCTGAAGAGACCATCCCACAATGCAAACTTTACCTCACCAGCAGAACACACTCCCTTGGAAGCCTCCTTGTAGCTCTTGCCTTTGGCTCTCTGAAGTGCGTGGTCTGTGGGTCAGCCAGGCACAAGCACAGCAGTGAGCACTCACTCCCCTTGCCCATGCCAGGGGAGGCTAACATGCAGGAAACCCCCTCCTGCACCTTCTCAGCTTCAGCTGAGCCACCACTGTCCCTAAAGCAAGGAGCACCAGGTGCATTTTCAGGTGTACCTGTCCTGCTGCCCTCGTGCCTCACCCTCTCACCAGCGTGTGGGAAGCTCCCTTGGCTTTGTCTGCCCTGCAGGGATTTTAGCCTGTGGGCAGCTGCTGAGAACCTCTCTCTACCTAAGAATCTGAGGAGGCTCTTGCTTTGTGTTCTTTTTGCTCAGAAGGGGTTGAAGCAGCAATCCTGACTTAAAGGCTGACTCTGATTGGAAAATAAACAACTATAAAGTACAATAAATCCCATTGAAGAGTCCAGTCAAAACATCCCAATGAACAGCTAATGCTCTGCTAACCAAATCCAGATGTCACTGCCTTGTCTGGCACTAATTGGTTGACTGGAGAGTAAGGAGCTGTGTAACCTGAATTGGAATCTCTGCTTCTTGCTCTTGGGATGAGCTGCTAAGGCAGAGAGCAGTTTGGCTCTGTTGTGTTCCTTCATTCCCTACCTACAGAGGAGTCACTTGCACCTGTGCTCATGAGGACCTCTGCCAACACCTTCCCAAGGGCAGGACACAGCCCTGCTGTAGGCTCCTTAAGGCACCTCACCAAAAGCCTCTGAAGAGCATGGATCTGCCTTTGCCATCTGATGTTCCTCGGTTCCCAAACACTGCTGAGTTTATTTGTTTAACCAAAGGGCCTGCCCTGCAGATTGCAGCTCAGTTCTTAGATAAAGGTAGTTGCAAATTCCTGCTGGAAGTGTTTGAAACACCAAAGGAAACCCCAAGGAAAGCAACTGCTTTCAGGAGGCTGCAAATGAGCTTGGAAACAGAAAGCAGATTTTGAAAATAAGATTAGCCTGGTGCACCCCAGCTCCTGCAGCTGGAACCCCCACGCCTGCCTGCACAGCTCCACCCTGGCACGGGATGCAGGAAGTGGCCAGGATTTTCCAGGGGATCATGTTAGATATTCACACACTGGA
The DNA here is from genome assembly GCA_013399055.1 of Ramphastos sulfuratus. Lineage (NCBI taxonomy): Eukaryota > Metazoa > Chordata > Aves > Piciformes > Ramphastidae > Ramphastos > Ramphastos sulfuratus. The sequence continues at coordinate 86,305 of WBNM01034928.1, read as the reverse complement.
AATAATTCTGTGCAGTGCCACAGAGCAAAGTGTGCACCTGGAAGCATCTTCTCTGCTTTAGCAGAACACTTCCCATGCTTCTGCAGAGGTTCCCTGGTGTCACTGAGTGTCAAGCAAAGACATCCCTCTGGCTCTGGTGACTCCCATAACACTACAAATTCCTGCTCCTAATCTGCTCTTTGGGCTCTAGTCACATCCTGAGCACACAGAAGGAGGTACTGTGAAAGACCTTTTTACAATGTTAATTACTAAGGTTCTGTTAATTACTGCTCATATTCCCTAGCATTCTGGATTAGTCAGCCACAGTAATTTTAGATTTTCTGATCTTTACTGCTATGAGATCATTTGCTGACACAATTTCATACCCATTTCCCACATGTCCTTGGTACTTTACAGGAGCATTTCAGGACTAGGTCAGTCTGCACACCAATATCTAATGTTGGGCTTCTGCTCACTTGCTTGCAGCTGGTTTTCCAGTGCTTGTTGAAAAGAAAAGCCTCAAGTGCCAGAGCCATTATTTCAGTGCAGCATCTGTCTGGACACATCCAGACACCTCCCTCCCTCACGGTCTGCAAGGGAATAGCTCAGAGTTTGGAGCACAGTAAGCAGCTGTGCGAAGCATGAACAATGAAAATTGCACCCAGCCTGCAACCCTGGGGACTCTGGGATGAGCACACACATCCCTTCTGCAGCCAGTTCCACGTGTGTGAAGCTGGATGTGCCCCTGGAAGGGTGGCAGGGGAGCCCAAGTGGGACTAAGCAGCTTTCTTTCCATGCCTTGTTACGAGCATTACACATGGAATCTGCAGGCACAGAAGCAACTGTGCTGCACAGCCCTCAGCACAGGAACTTGTTTGTTCTGAGGTACCAGAAGGCTTCCCATGTGATGCGGCCTCTGTCTGGTTCTTGGGCCTGGGAGAGAAGGGCTGGAAACCAAGCAGGAGGTTTTTTGTGCACCAGACTTTTGGAATCAGAAAAACCTTGATAGCTCTTCCTTCTCTGGGTGAAGGACTTTGCAAGCAAAACCAGCTCCCCAGACTGCTCCTTCCATGCCTTCCGAGCTGCCAGGAGCTGACCTGGCTTTGATGGTGGTGATGTGATGGAGCACTGCTGCCCTGTGGATGCTGGCATGTATCAGGATAACCAGAGCCACCACCTTGGTGGTACAAAGTGGCACCAGTTAGCAACCTCACACACAGGCTGAGGACAAAGCAGCATCCTCCAAGGACCATCCTCTTTACCTGGTTCTTAACTTGTGGCTCCTCGAAGGCCTCATGCTGGTATTGCCTCACCAAGAGGGATTTTAAAACGTTTAATGTGTGAAAGGACCAAATGTGAGTATCCAGGTATCAAACAGCTCACCTCTGGGGAAGGGAATTTAATTTTATCTCAGAAGTCCCTACAAAGAATTTCTGGAGTGGCAGCAAGTGAACATCTGCTGGAGTTAAAATTCTGTTTCCACTGAGCTGAGTTTATGGAATGAAAAGGGTAAACTCTGAGAGAAGTCTTTTTATACCAGTGCAGGGCATCAGTGTTTGCTGACATTCAACATTAAATGTCTCCCTTTATCACGAACCACTTCAGAGCACTAAAACATCTCTTTAAAAGCCAGCCTTCGACTTTGGCAGCAAAGCTGACTGTTAAAAGAAGCTGTTAACATTCAGCTGAGAGGCATGTGGAAGAAAACTGGCAAAGCAAACTCAAGGGTTAATGAAAGTAAATGAGATAATCCTCACTGATCCCCCTAATCCTCCCGGTCTGAGTGCAGCTGCCAATCACTCCGAGAGGCTGCTTCCTAATCTATCCCCCACCAACAGGTCATTCCAAACCCAACAGCCTTCGTACCCAGACACTCAGCAGAGATCTCAGCAGGATAAATTCCAGAGGAAGGGAAAAGGAGGCACAGCTAGAACCACGGCATGGCCGTTTGGAAACGACCAAGGTGCCCTCACTGCTTGAAGTTCGTTGGAGCTGTCTGTGCACACCAGCTCAGTCCCTCCCCTGCAAGCTGGCAGCAAGTCATGAATCTGGCAAACTTCTCTTCCATAAGGGAAGGGAGGCTGCTTCCATGGGATGAAAACTTGCTGTGCAGCAGAATGACCCAAGCAGGCTCTAGTATGAACCATCAGATGGACGATTTCAGTCCTTTGCTTGCATCCTTACTGACACAGGAAAGCAGAGTGCAGGGCGCTGGGCTGGGTGTCCCCTACAGGCCCTTCCAATCCAATGCATTCTGTGACTCTAGCTGAGCCTTGGGGACCCCAGCACGTTGCAGGAGGAGCAGTGTGTGTAAGGGAAGGGCACAGAGAGCTGCCCCAGCTGTCTTCAGGTAGTGCTGTGACCCTTCCTTGGCAGTGCCAGCCCCCCGAAAGTTGCCTCTTCTTTTGGGACACACATTGCAGGGCTGCTGCCACATCCCCATAGGCACCTGAACACCACAGCAGAGGGAAAGGGCTGCTGTGTCTCTGTGGAGCCTAAGCTCATCACATTGCTCTTGCAAGAACTGCTCTGGGTTCAAAGAGGGCAGAGCACCAGTCCCTTTAGTTCCTGTCTCACCTGGGTCCGTAGCTACTGGAGCAGAGCTGTGATCTCCCTGCATCAGCACACCCAGGGAGGGATGTGTATGGCTGGGGCCAGGTGTGCCTTGCCAGGCCTGGGCAAGGAGGGGGCATGAGCCAAGGAGGTGAACACATCTAAACTCAGCTGGCATCAGCTCTGCAGTCTGGACTTGCCTCAGATCCCCAGTTCTAAATCCAGGTGTGATTTTGTGAGGAGTTCACTCAGGATGCATGGGGACACTGCTGTGTCACCCACGAGTGCCTGCTTGTCCTGGCAAGGCTCCATCAAGGCTGTGCTGGCATGCTTGGATCTGTAGACTTGGCTTTTCAGAACACAGTTTAGTGGTGGACTTGCCAATGTGGGGTTATGGCTGGACACAGTGACCTTGGAGATGATTCTGTGATTCCAGGTTATAACAACCACTTATGGAGAAAGGGTTTAAAGAAAGAAATCTCCATGCAGAGCATTCAGACCCACCTGCAATACCCTTGCTGCATGCTGCAGCAGCACAGGAAGTCATCTGTCACAGATGTGAGACAGAAAACCTCTGCTAGCCCACAGCACTTTCTTGCTGTAAACATCCAGAGCAAACTCCACAGCCTAATCCACCTGAGGCTGAGCTGGGAATGAAAGCCTCACTCTGGTTTAGAGCAAAAGCAGCCTGGTAGCCTTCTGGCCCACAGCCAGGACTGAAGTGCTAACTCCACTGCTGTCAGCCTGTCACTTAAACATTTACCAAGCTGCTGACCACTTCTATTAAAAGACCATTAAACCAGGACTAAGCTCTTCCAGGGTTAAGCTGATGTAAAAATGCAAGGAATGTCTCACCCAGGGCAGCTCATTTTATTTGCATTGTAAACAGGCAGAAGGAGGAAGCTAAAATGTTTATTAAATATGGGATGCACTCCTGCTTTGCATTTCCCCTTCCTCCAGCCCTCTGACCCCAGGTCCCAACTACTCAGCACTCAGATAGCTGCAGAGCATCTCACAATGAGCACAGGAACCTCCAACTGCCTTAAAGCAGCACTGGCTGCTTCACACCAGGTCAAGACTGCTCTGCCTGGGGAGGGGCAAAAGAGCCCAGCCGTGGCCATTGATACAAAGCCAGGGTTTGGTTAACCAGCAGGGACCAACAGGCTCACCCAAAGCCTGTTCTGAGCAGCCTGTGAGCAGACTGCAGGCAAGGACTGCAGGGGTTGCAGGCAGGCAGGGCATGCTCCTGCTGCTCCTTTCACACTCTTCTGTTACCTCAGGTCAAGAAATCCCTGCAGGGAAATGTGCCCAGCTCTGCAAGTCATCAACAGCTAGGAGAGGGCGTGGCTGCTGACAGTGGTCAAAGGGAGCTGAAAGTGCCTCCTTAATGCAGCACACTCTCTTGTGTTCACCTTTTCCAGTTCTCTCTAATTCAGTGACCTGAGAGCAAAACCCTGGAAGACACAGCCAGAGACAGCCTGCACTTACAGTCCAGCTGCACAGCCTGTCTGGTGTCTGAGTTGATGCTGTTCAACACCACTGCGGGCTGAGTGACACCATCCAGGTCAACAAACACCTGTGTGGAACATGAACAGCAGCTTCTGGTTGGTGCAGATCTAGTGGGTCTGTAGGTGATGCTCTAGGAGCAGTACCCAGACCCCTCAGAGCCACCCAGAGGTCACAGCAGAGCTGGATAGCAGCTCGAGGGGTAACAGCAAGCTTAAAAGCTCACCTGGGAGAACTAGAACCAGTGCCAGCTGTCCTTGCTACCTTGGGACAAATGTGGCTTTCCTGTGGCTTCACACTTTAATGCTCTGATTTCCATGCAGCACTACATGTGAGAGCAATGAAGAAGTCCACCAAGGGGCACCAAGCACCTCAGTGGAACTCTGCAGCTTGGCTCACCAGGTGCTGTGTTGGGACACAAGAGCTTGCTTCTGTGGTCTTACCATTGCCCACTGCCAGCCCTGCTGGAGACAGGGTGCAAGGCAGATGGGCTTAGGCCTGATACACTTCAGCCACTGGACTGTCTCTGGGTGAAAGCACAGTGGCCTGTCTGAAGGTGGTGCAGGGACACAGCTCACAGCTCTTGGTCTCTACATTTATTAACCACCAATGTGCAGGCTTCTGGCAGGGATCAGCCAGTGAGCAGCTCCAGCTATACCACGAGGAGAGATCTGGCAACCCCCGGAGGGAGCTCCCACATCTGAGGAGCCCTCCCCCCTTCTCTGGCCTGCTATAGCTCTAGGAAATAGAATTTCCCTTCAGGAAGTATCTGTGACACTTCCGTCTGAAGAAGAGCTTCCAGTATTTACAGATATCAAAGACCTGGTCTTAATTTCATCTGATACTTTAGAAAGCCTTTGATTTGAAGATGAGTTATTGAGATGTGGTGTTGGTGAGAGGGGTTGCTCCAGTAATGGCTTTGCTGTGATGCTGCAATCAATTTCAGAGGCTGGGTTGCAGGACAGGACCCATCCATCACTCTCCATGGCAGGACAGGCTTTGCCCTCACACTGTGGTCACCTGCTGGAGCTTAAGGATACCAGGGGCAGAGGAGGATATACTGGAGGAAAACTCTTTCTGTGACTTCTGTTCTGTTGTGCCTGAGGTCAGAGCCTCAGGAGCTTGCACAGTGACAGCAGATCCACAGCACCAAGGTGCCAGCTGGGGAGGTCCAGTGGGACTCACCCCCGTGCAGCAGCACAGTTGAATCCTGCTGACCTGCTCTGCCACAGTCCAAACTTGGCTGTGCCCTGTGTGCCTTCCCACTGCTCTGTCCTACTTCAGGTCAGCAGAGCCTTTCAGCAGGCAAATGCCTTCAAGGGTAAGGTCTAGAACAGTTTTAATAGGAGTGATGGGGAGAGACCTGTGTCGTAAAGCACCCAGCAGAGGAGAGGCACTGATGGGGGCAAAGAGGAGAGGAGCTGTGAGATGGACCTGCCCCAGCACTGACCCTCCCTTGCAGCACACTCGTGCCTCAGGTCTTTCACAAGCTGGAGATCCCAGTAACTGCAGGAACACCTGGGTGGGCACAGCTCCAAACACCCCTCCTGGACCTCTGCAGCATGGGAGGGGGCTGAGGACAGAAGCACTTTAGTGCTGGGGGTCAGCAATGACAGGCTTCAACACCCCCTGTGCTGTGCCTCTCCTGGCACATTACACACTCACAGTCTCATCAGTCACTCTTGCCTCTTGCTCCCTGCCTGGCAGAGCAGCCTCAGTCCTGCCAGGCTTCACAAACCACCACACACAGCTTGTCTGTGCTGTCCTGAGCTATCGATGGCAGGAGCGAGTGGCACATCTGAGCCTTGTGACATGAACACTACAGCTGCTTCCCCATCCTCACCTCTAACCAATCTTGTTCTTCATTCCTAAAAAGCAAAGGCAGCTCCATAAATCAAGAGGCCTGTGGATTTGGGGTTTTACATTAACACCTTCCTTTGTGCTTTGCTGTCACCTCTTGGATTGGGGTGAACTCTTCCACCGTGCTGGGAACTGGCAGCTCCACAGCCAAATTTAGCAGCTACAACATTTCTCTTGGCTCTTAGGTGCCATAATTTTAAATGTGACTCTCCTTAAAAACAAAGTCAGGTCTGCACTTGACTTCAGGTGTTACACACAATAACTTAAGAAGTCAAACAGGCACCTGGCAAGTCCCAGACTATGGAGTGGGTTAGAAAATGCTCTTTGGAGCCAGAAATGCAGCTTCATGTCCATCAGCCTCAGCCTTGCACTTAGTCTTTCTCTCAGACTTTCTCAGGTACTGCAAATGGAGAAGCTTTGCTCAGCTGGAGAATCACAAACCATAAACACAGCTGGAACGGAGCACCTAATGGAGGGTGAGAAACTGAGCTTGGGATGCTTATTGACAAAGCCTCTGAAGACAGCTAAAAGTAACTCACTCCTTATTTTGCTGTTCCTTTTGTACCAGACATGGCCCATGCTGGGAATTCATCTAAAAAACTGAAAACTAAGAGACCTCACCAAAGGCCTTTTGCAATGGTTACACAGAGCCAGTCACAGCAAGGGAGCTACTGGTGACAGCTGCAAGGGAAGAGTTCCTGGCAGGGCACAGTCTGCCAGAGGGATCTAACATTTGACAGCAGCAAGCTGGAGCTTAAAGTTCCTCTTAGTGCTGCATTTAAATGCACAAATCCTGCATTTCAATGAGCAGATCCCTCTGGCCAGCCAGGGCAGAGCTTCTGCTTGCTTTGCTGTCAGACCTGCCCCCAGCCTCGCACTCTGTGAGGAAGGCAGCTCAGCCCTCATTATCTCCTCAGCCTCTGTTCAGAGCTTTTGACTTTGCTCTGGGACAAGACAAAGCTGCTGTGTCTGCACCACAGATTGGCATTCTGCACTTGAGACACTGCCAGGAGTGAGCTCTTGCAGTGCTTCACCTTTTGCAATCCAGTGCTGACCAGAGCAGATCTGCATCACTCAGTGGTCACTACACTGCTGAATCTACACTGGAGATGCTTCTGGGAGAGGAGATGCAAGAAGGGTTTGGGAAGAAGAGGCAGCATGGAAGGAGGGAGAATGTGTCATAATTTAGACTTTTACTCGGAATTCCCAAACTCTGAATTTTGTATTTTCAAACTAGCGGCAATTCCAGTGATGAAGTAAGAGAGCCAGCACTGTTCACTGCTCAGATCAGGTGTAAGGACTCCAGGTACCCTAAATCAAAACCCAATCTGGTCTCCAGTCTAACCACAAAGGCCTGCTCCCTGCAATTGCTTTGTGCTTCCTATCTTCAACAATCAGTTAAACTCAGAAAACTCCTGCAGCCCTCTTCATCTTGTGTAAAAAAGGGGGAAAGTCCCAAACAACAAAGCCCAACCCACAGATACCACCACATTCAGCAACGACCTGTGCCACCACGGCTGATGTGCCCTGCAGCTGTCCGTGCTGAACCACACGAGGCAGAACCCAGCACTCTCCAAGGGCACTTTCAGAGCCACGGGTCGAAGATGACCCTCGGACTGGTACAGTCCCACAGTGCATTCTTTGGGATGTCACAGAGCAAGCACCTGGGTCATGAAGGAGGAGATGAGATCCCAGCTCCACTCTCGCCTCCATGAGACCGCAGTGCCTCCTGCTGTACTGCTGCCCGCAGCTGCTACCTCTGCTTTCACTCACCGGTGAAGCTCGGCTTGGCATTTGAGAGCTGAGATTTGCAATGGACGATGTCTAACTGGCCTCAACACCTCTGCAAACAGCAGAAATGCCCTCGGCACAGCCCAGCGTGGGACAGGCAAGCAGCTGAGGCTGCCTGAACGACCCAGCAGGTGTTCTGCTTTCAATACATTTCTGAGTCTGCCTGAGCCCACCAGGGCTAATCTCGGCACCATTCCTGGGCCAAGATGCTCACCTCTCGCTTTAACATATCTCAGCACCACCCTGCAGGAAGCTTTGCCCCAGCACTGCCTTCTGCTGAGCAGGCTCCCGGCGGTGCTGGCCCGGGACAGGCTGTCAGGGCTTGGGAGTGCTGACTGAACCAAAATTCATTTAGGGAAAGCTTAAGGAGAAAACATAGTGCTGAAGACTGAGGCTCTCAGAGACCAGGGAGGTCTGTCCCGTGCCCATCCCCTAGTAGCAGACTCCACAAATTCACAAATAAACTACCTCCACAAGTTGCAGAAGCAGTGAGCAGCCTCAGGCTGCTGCAAGACAGCTCAAGAGCAGGACTTGGAATATGCTAAGTGCTGTTCATTTTGTGATCTGCTTTATCTGCTCCACTATCTTTTTGCTTAATTGCTTTTCACTTGCTTATCTCTTGAGTTTAAGCATCCCAGTTCCGTTTCTCACGTTACCAGTTAAAGGGACTTACCAGAGCAGGCTCCTTCATTCTGACCAGTGAGATAGGTCCAGCTATGGCTGCAGGACTTCATTTGCCCCTGCCCAGGCAGCAATCACATCCGATGGACCTCCTGGCTGGCAGCAGTCTCCCAGAGCCTCCCTGCCTCAGCAGAACTTCCATGCAGGCTGCAGAGGCTCAGCCAGGCAGGAAGCTGTGCTTTCTCTTGCATTGTTTTTGCACTCCACAGCCTGGGTCTTGGCTTTCTCTGTGGGAAAGACCTCTCCTAAATCTTTGTCATTCATGCATGCTCACAGCCTTGTGCCAGGATCTAATGAGACCCTGAACCAAAGCTGACACAGTCAGTCTCAGACAGAAAAATCTCTTCTCTCAGTGCACAGAAGTACTTCTTGGGCTGGATTCCTTTCTCTTAGGCAGTTACAGGTGGTTTGAGGAGAGAGATGTTGGCAGCTTCCTCCTTTGCCTGACGAGCTGGTTGGGGATGTTGTTGGTCTGGTTGGTTTGGTTTTTTTCCCCTCTCTTGGCTCTCTCTCTTCTGGACAATAATAAAAGAGTTGGCATTCCTGGGGGAACTTCCCAAATTCCTGCCCACACCCTCCACAAGGTTGCATTCCAGCATAAAGTGCCAGCCATGCCCTGGCTTTCTGTCACAAGTGTAAAGGAGCACCTCAGCAGGGCAGCATCCACAGGGAGGAGCTGGGGGCAGTTTGCTGGCCAGGGAGTGCAGCTAGGCACAGTTTCATATTTATGAAGAACTCTTGTGATAAAAGAGATACTCTACACTTGTGGATGACATCTAACAGAGCATTTTATTGCAGTCTGATAGCCAGAAATACCCTTGGAGGGATAGAATTGCCTGTCCCAATCCCTGTGAAGAGCCTGGCAATCAGAGGCAGTTGCAGTCCCTGCCATCCTTTCATAACCCCCACCCAGCTGCTGGCTCCAGCCACCAACCTGGGCTCCCTCCAGTTTCTTGGTGTCTTGCAGCAGGGAGCCCAGAAGCAGCATTTCAGCCCAGGAGGAGCCACACAGCCTTGGAGTAGGGGGGCTCACCACCTTCTCCAACTTGCTGGGTGCACTTTTATTAGTGCAGCCTCATATGCCCTCATCACCTCTGCAGTCATTGTTCCTGCTCTCTTCTTGGGTGGGTTGCACCAGATGACCTCCAGAGGTCCTTTCCAACCCCTGCCATGTGTGATTCTTGCCTGCCCTGGGAGGAGGTGAGCAGATCCCTTCCTGCAAAGATAATTTTAATGTGGTCCTCATCTTCCCATTGTGCAAAACAATTATTTACAAACAAGTGCTGTTGGGTTTGAGGTAACCTCACCTTTTTGGGAGACTTCAGTCTTAACTGAGCCTGCCCTGCAGATGTGCTCTGGTTCTAGAAAAGCCTCAAGGGCTTGAAATGGGGCCCAAAGCTGAGGGCTTGAGCAAATGCTAGACAGCTGCTTGCATCTTTCCAGAGTAAAGCAGATACTGAATGTAGCTGCCTGGAAATGAGGATTTTCTGCCTCTGCTATGCTTGTCATCCTGCAAGTTCTCCTTGTTTTATTTGTCACTTTGGATGCACCTGACCTTGTCTGTTCCATCTTGAAAACCTCCTTGTGCAGAGACAGCAGCTGGGCACCATCCTGCTCACAGTCCCAGGCAAGGCAACTAAATAACCCAGCAGCTCTGTAGCTATGTTTGGTTTGGACATTTTTAAGTACAAAGAGGCTGCAAAAAGCCTTTGTGAAGTTCATCAGCCTCCACCAGGACTCTGAGCTGCTCAGCTCATTGCTGCTGCTGTCCTGTGGCTCTCTCTGTCCTGACCACTCTGTCTCCTTCCTCCCAGTGTCCTTACCTAGCCAAGATGGAGCAACAAACTCATCTGGTTAAAGAAAACTAAGGTGTATGAAAGAGAAGGGCAAAGTCCCCCTGTACATCTAACTGCCCATCCTGATGATGAAGGGGTCCAATGCAGACATCTGCCCCCAGACAGGGGAAGGTGTCAGGCACTTGGTCTCCTTTCCCTGCCCTGGCTCTGCATGGTGCCTGCAGGGTGAAGCTCTCCTCTCTGTGCAGGCCAGCATGGGAGCTCAGGGAAGCTGTGGCTGCACACCCTGGTCCTGCCTTGGAGAGCCCTCTCACTGCTGCCAAGTACTCACAGGAGGGCACAGTGTCCCTCCTACCAGCCTTCAGGATCTCGATGGTCTCATCCTCCCCTTAATGGGGATCCAAACAAAGGCCCCTCAGATGCCATCACACCGGAGTGCTGGTCTGGCTCTGCAGGCTGCTGACAGCCACTCTGAGCCACACCTCTGGTGCTTTTGTGCCCGGAGTGACACAAAGAGAGACTCCTCTGGCAGCTGCGGGGCAGGAGCTGCGGGCAGCAGAGGCATCTGGACCCTCGGCCCTGCTCAGGAGGGAGATCTGGCTCAGCTCAAGGCCTCTGGCCTCAACAAGATCAAAAATTGAGACTGGATGCCCTCTTGTGCCATCCTGTCCCCTGGAGCAGGGTGGCTGGCAGGGGCTGGCGAGTGACAGACCAGGGTCACCCCAGTCCTGGCCCCAGCAGAGGCCCTGGGAGCAAAGCCTGTGCTCTGCCACAGCTCCAGCCCTGTGCTCTCCAGGGATCACAACCAATAACCTCCTTCCTGTGCCCTGGCACTGCTGGGGTCAGTTCCCAGCTGCCCTGCAGTGACAGCAGGCTTTGACACCAAGGAAAAGCATCTGAAAAATGCTGTCAGAGCAGCAGAAGAGAACCTTACAGCTGCTTTGTCACAGGTAAGGGAAAATCTAAGCACTGAGGAAGCCAAGAGCAGTCCTCTCGTGCACAAGAAACAACTTCCCCACCCCCAGGACCATTCCTTGGCTCCTCTCTCTTTAAATCATCAGTGTCACAGTGGGAAAACCAGAAGGGCTCAGTCCCTTAAAGCTCTTTCCTCTTTTTGCCTGTCTTTTAATTAAATTATCCTATAATGAAATCTTTCCCTAATGAGTCAGTGATTAATAATTTATTAGCCACTGAAGCCCTGCTTGGAGTCTCATCAATTATGCATCACAGCACCAGGCACTCTCAGGCTCTCCTCTCCCGTTTCTCACTCACTCATTCAAGCTCAGCCCTGCTCCTGCCAGCTTTCGATCTGCTTCCAGCCCAGGCTCAGAGGGCAGCTCACTGATACCCGTTTTGCCCAGTGCTCACCAGCAGAAGTGTCTGCAGGAGTTAGCTGGTCTGAAATGACAGCTGGCACCTGTGCACACCTGTGCCAGAGCAAGGGCCCCTGCCTCTGCCTGCCTGCAGAGCGGCACAGGCTGTCACGCAGGTGACTGCACACTGCTGCATTTAGCGCTTCTGTTAGCACTTGTGCAGCTCCACCCCCGAGGCTGTGTCTACTTCTCTGTCCCTGCAGGCACCTATCAGCACTGCCGTTCCTGCCCGTGCCAGCTCACTCTGCTGACTGGGCTGAGGCAGTTTGGCTCATTTCACTGTTTCATGTTTGTTGTTAAAACAACAGGACCCACGGGAACGGGACAGGAGCTGCACAGATAAGGAGTTTGTGTCCACCGAAGCCCTCAGGAAGGGACCACAGAGAACCATTGCTGCAGCCCTGACCACCACCCACAGGGTAACCTGGGCAAGGGGAGCTGGCTTGGATTGAGGCTTCCCATCCCATTCACCAACAACCCTCTGCAGCCTGTAGTGCACTCAGCTCTCTGCAAACCAGGGTCCCCTGCTGCACAGAGCAGCTCCACTGCCCCTTCACCTTGGGGGCACTTTTCCTGTGAGGAGCTGTGTGGAACATTCTGCTCCTCACAGCTAGGCTGGGAGAACAGCTTGGCCTTGGAAGAGCTGCTGTGGAACCTCGTGCATGTGCTCCAGCCTGTGTCTGGGGCAGATTGACTCAGTCAGCACAAAAACCTCATCGGTTTAACCTCCGTTCAGGAGGGGAAAGCAAAGCTCGGCCCAGCCACACACTGTCCTTGGTAAGGCAGCATGCAGGTGCTGAGGAGAGCTGGAGCAGGGGAAGCCCCTGGCTGCACACACCTGCCCTGGGAGCACAGAGCAGCGACGCTGGCAGGAAGAGAGCAGATCTCCTGTGGAGCTGACACCATCCTGCGCGGGCAAAGGGAGCTCTGGTTCCTTTCCCTGAGCAAAGCCATGCTCAGCCTGTGCTCAGCTCCGGGCACGCTGAGGCACCACTGATATATCCCGAGGCTTTAAGGCCTCCTCTGACTCCGGGCATGGATTTTTCATCTGCAGCAGCTCTGCATTCCTGGTTAAAAACCACACCCTTACAGGAGGCCGTTGGAAAAGAGGAGCAGAGGAGCTGTGGTGCTGCCTTCCTTTCACTGAACTCAAATTCTCACCTTGCCCCACTTCCCAGCTATCCCAAGAGAGAAACAGAGGCCCACAGCACACACACCAGGTCACCATGTGATCCTGCATGAGCAGACCCTGACCAGGAGGAGCCCAGAGGTGATCCCTTCTCCTCCTCTGCACAAGCAGCACAGCTGCGTGCTGCTCCTGCTGGCCACTGCTGCCTTGGGTCAGGGCTGCTCCTGCCCCTGAGACATGGGGTGGGGATGCTGCTGGTCCACTCTGCTGCTCCTGCTTACCAATGCTTCCAAGGGTGGGAAAATCACTCACCTGGGACAGGCATTTGCATTTTGAATACTTCATCAGACAGCTGTACATGGGAAAGATTTTTTTTGATCAATTTATACCCCAAAGCACAAAATTTGATTTTCCTCTTAATTATCTTCTCAAGCACTCCTCAGAGCTCCTGGCTGTAACAATCTCAGCAGACCTCTCAAGAAACCTGCTGTGATTCAGGGGGGCTTTCAGGACATAAAAATGTTTCTCATAGTGAACACTGCCCCACGATGACAGCAGGAGAATCTGTGGCAGACACTACCAAATGCATTTTGCTAATTAAATCATGGCCTTTTATTTTGTTTGGGAAGGATGCAGCCTTCCACAGCAGCCCTGCACTGCTGTCACTGGGGCCCTGGAGCTCATCAGTAAGTACTCTGTGATAGGCCATTACCTACTCACCCCAGCGCTGGCCACCTGAGAACTTGCAGCACACTCTTGTCACTGCCCAGGTTGTTTCCCACCCGATGCAGTCTCTGGTGCCCGTGGGCACCAGCAGAGCCCTGCAAGCAGCCTGCATCAGTAGTGCACAGGACACTGCCTCAGGTGGGGAAGAGGGAGAAGCAGCACCAGAAAATTAATAGGTCTGGGGCTACCAGGAGTATTTATTTACACCAAGAAGAAAGAGAATCCACTCTTGAAGAGCTTATTGTATTACCCAAGCTGAACTTCCAACATATGTTCACTCTCAGCGACATTCTGGCTTCGTTTTTTTCATCCCTAAAGCAAATTCGGTGTTAGTGAAAGACGTCAGAGTGAGGAGCAGAGCCGACTGCAGGCTGCACAGGCTGCTGCCCGGACCAGCTCCTCTCCAGGCTCAGCTCCCTGCTGCAGACAGTTGATCTCCAGGGCGAGAACCGAGCTCCCTGCAACACTTTGAAAGAGATCACTGCCAGAAGTGCCTCCTCCAGAACAAGAGAGGCAGCAAGAGATGAGCTTCATGAGTGTGATTCTCATCCTTTTCCTCAGCTTTGCCTTGCAGCTAGGCTGCATGAAATGCAAAAAGCAGGAGTGACTTCTGATGTTAATGGTGCTGAGTGGGCTTTGTATGATCTCAGCATGCTGAACATTGTTCTGCCCAACACCTTCTCTCCAGGCACCTAATTTATGATCTCAAATCAAACCCTGTCCTGTTGATTTTAACCTGACTCTTCTGTAAGTCACCCTAGAAATATTTTGATTCCCCAAGTGGCTTTTCTCTTCCTTCCAAGTAACAGTTGAGAAGTCCACAAAGCTACTCCCAGCAATTACTCAACTGGACAAACTTGGAAATAGGATATCCTGTGTGCAGCTACCAGAGGTGTCCCTGCAGGATTCCACAGGCTGTTAGGGAAGGTGACTGACAAAGATTTGAAAAGTCCTATTAGTGACATACAGGGTGAGACTGAAGGGGGAAAAAAGACTTCTTGGCTTAGCTCTAGCAGAGAAATAGAAGTGAGGGGGCAAGCAAAGAACAGAGCTTTGCAGTAGGTGTCAGCAGCAGACAAACAGGGGCACATGCAGACAGAACTGAATGACTCAAGTGGCAATTGCTGCTCCGTGGCCTTGTGGCTCTAATTGCTGGCATTTAGCTGGCCAGAATTCAGCAGGAATTGGTGTGCCTTGGACAGACAGAAATGATGACAGTGCAGCAGCTGCCTCCAGCAAGCTGCCTAATGCTAGTCAGGTTTCATGGCTCTTTGGTTTGATTCCCAACAGCAACTCTCCTATTATCCCTGGTCCAGACAGGTTAGCACCTGCTAAAAGCAATTTCCCATAAATCAGCTCCTGTCAGCTCTCTCCTGGCTGCTGCTGAAGCCCAGGCTCTGCTGTGCCCTACTCTGGTGGCCCTGCTGGTACAGATGGTGGTGTCCCCACAGCTGCCTGCTGGAGCAGGACAACACAGCCAGACAATGAGGCAGTGAGAGAACTCTGCCAGGTCGTGTGGGGCCTTTGCAGGGCACCCACCCCTGTGCCCTGCAGATGGCCAACATGCTCCTTCCTTTTGGGGGTCTGCAGAGCAGGAGCTCACCCAGTTGCTGCTTGCATCTAAACCTGGGTGTCCCCCAATGTGTGAGGGCACTGGAATCAGTGGGCTGAGCACACCACAGAAGGCTGAGCCCATGCCTTGCACTGGGTCCCTGAACAGCCCAAGAGGATTGTGTCTGGCACTGGGAAATGTGACCTCTGTCAGGAGTCAGCAGATCCCTGGCTCAGACCTGAGGGATGAATGAAGTGGAGCTCATCCAGCCATGCCGAGTTCCCAATGAGCGTTGGCTGTTCCCTGTCCATGAGCCCAGACTCAGCACCATGCAAGCTCCTGGGCTGTCCTGCACAGGCATGAGCCCAGACTCAGCTCCACGTTCACACCATCGAGAAAGTAAGGATGAGTCTTGAGTTAAGAGCAAAATTGGGATCACTCAGCTGTAAAAAATGCAGGTCTGCTCCAGCTTTCCCTGTCCCTTGGCTGTAGAGATTAGCACATGCCTCACACTCCCTGCACCGACCCACAGGTGTCTGTGCCCGCCCCGCTCCAGAGCTGGCATGGCACAAGAGGACCTGCAGACACCAGCCCTGCAGGCAGTGCTGCGGCACTGACCTTGGCCAGGAGCAGCGCACAGGTGGAAGGTTTCCTCCGCACAGACATCGCACAGGGTCCAGCAGGTCACTGAAGTGCTCTGGATCAATGAGGCATCTCGGAGAGCCTGGGCAGGCCCCCAGACCGGGCTGAAACCTGAGCCCGCAGCTCCGTGTGGTGCGTTTGTCAGCTGCACTGGAAACAAGGAGTCTGCGGAGCCAGCACTTGTCCCTCCCCAGCAAAGAGCCAGGCCAGGGTGAAGCCTACACCAGGCATGGTCAGCAGCAGCAAACCGGGAGTTGAACAGAGCAACACCAAGGGGTTTCAGACTCCTGTTAGCTAACCACTGCCTTGGCACAGCTTCATCCACAGCAGTGGTCATGACTCTTGAGAAAATATAAAAATAAAACTTTAATGTCACATTTTACCCAGGTCAGAAGTGACCATGGGAGCAGAGCCTGGATCCCATGGTGGTGCTGCAGGTACAGGCAGGTGCCCCAGGCACTCCTCACTCCTTCCAAAGGCTGTTTTCAAACGGCAGGCAGCCTGCAGCATGGCTGCTCAGCAGCTAAATAGTGACAGGTTCGATGCACTGATGCCACAGCCCAGCACTGCCCATCTGATAGACTCTGCAACAAAAAGTAACCTGGGAAGAGGCAAAAGACTCCACACAGGAANGGAAGACAGCCCTTGCAGAGCCAACTTCATCTGTCACAGGCAAGCTGATTGCAATCAATAGACACTTAATGGTCTCTCTGAGTCCCATCTGGGCAATTAGCAACAGCATTAAGCAAGTGAAGATGTATTGTGAGTCTGTTTCTTCAGTGGAAGTGACAGAAGAGAGAAATAAGAAACCAAATTGCATTTTTAGATCCAAATTCTCCTCTCAATATTTTATGAAACCCACTGCCACTGGGGAAAGTGGAACAAAAGCCAAACTTTTCTGCTTTCTTTCTGTAATTTGTTTGTTTTAAATTTTCAAAATTCCATCTCGGTTTCAAACCCTAATAAAACCTATGGAAGTCAGGGGGCAACTATGAGTGACAGTGAAGCAAAGAGCAGCCTCTGGGGGATTACTTTTACAACCAAATCAATCAAAAATAATGATTGAGTGACCCAGACTTCATTCAAAGCTAAGAGCAGCATTCACAGTTTGTCTCAGACCCAGACACAGCAGGTATCATCCCAGGCTTCCCGAGGAGAGGCAACAGCACTGAAAAGAGACAAATGGAAGTTGTCTGTGCATCTTCTGCTTTGCTGCTGGCAGACACTGCAGGACAGTGCAGAAAGCAGGGAGGAGGAGTTCAGGCACCCTCAGTTCTACTGAAGGGGACATTGCTGTGTTATGGGCAACAACATTCTGCACCTACAGCTCACCTAATAAAGTATTGGCTCCTCCATGGTCTCAGGATACTTCTCCTGAGCAGATCCAGCACCTGGCACGAATTTCTCTGATTGCTCTGAATTCTTCACCTGCAGCTCAGCTGCTCCCTTGCTGGGCAGGTCTTACCCTGTGACTTCACAGGAATTGCAGGCCCAGGTCGTCCTCAGGCTGAGATAATACTGCCTGTTATCAGCTGTGCTCTTTCAGTGTCTGCAAATCCAGACCTTCCCAAAAGAACAGCAAAAATGAATTCTGAGCATGTGCAGCTCCTCTGTGAGATGTGCTTAGTTATCACCAAGCAAAAAGGGATCTGTGCACACAAGTTGAGTGCACTCTTGCTGTCAGAGTAATTACCTTTGCCACCAGTGAACTTACACAGATGAGACAAATTATCATACAGAAGTTAAGCCTTGGAGAGAAAATAAATCATTTGGAAAGCTTTACTATCTGCTGCAGGCTTCAGAGACTCTGTCAGAGTCCAGCCTTGGGCTCCATACAGCCTGGTGAGCTATTAGCACCTTTCTGTGTTCAAGAGAAGCAACCAGGATCAAATTTGCAGCAGATGCTTTTAACTTAATCCATGGAATTTTGCAGACAAAACAGACAAATTGCACAAGCCTGTGCCAGTGCAAAGCCACATCCTGGCTCTGTGTGGGTTGTGCCGAGCAGTTCAGGAGAGCTGCTGAGATGTGCACTTGCTCCAAGCTGTATCCATGAACTGAAGACGAGGATCTCAAAGTGATAAAGCAAGAAACAGCACAGCCCTGAGCCTGACAAACCTCTGCTGCGGTGACTTCCTGCACCACTTGCCCGTGTCACAGAAGCTCCTCTGAGCTCGGCGTTCAGCCCCCGAAGAATCAAGTTACATTCAAAACCTGCAGCACTACTATTTTCCTTATCTTTGATCTTCACTGAACAAAGCCATCTTAAACCTACCCCCAGCAAACCTGTTTGCAGCAATCTTTGTGGCTACTGCTCTGCTGGGGAGCTCTGGGTGCCAGGAGCAGCTATTGGCTTCTAAGTGCTGAGTAAATCACTGCACCTACAGCAGTTATCAGTGAGCCAGAGCTGGGGCTGCTCTGCAAAGTCTTATCCCGAGCTCTTTCTAACAGCTTTATTAAATACTGCAGGAGAGTGGCAGCTCTGCAGCCTGGCAGCCACAGCAACTGAGCCAGGAGTGCCAAGAGTCAGGTCACAGCAACCATTGTGTTTGGCAGAATAGGTTGCTGAATTGAATTTCTTCTTCCAAAGCCCCTTCTTTTCTCTGCCATAATGAGTTTTGCAAACAGATATAAAAGATGGAACTGAGACAGCTTGTAACATATTGACTGGGTTAAGCAGGCCTGCTTAGAAGGGTTTTAGGTAGAAAAGTGATACCAAAAGCAATCCTGAACTCTGGCTGCTTGCTCCTAATTGATATACATAAATGTTTATGTGACTGTGATTTGATAAACATTACATGCAACGTGAAGGGACTTGCAGGACAGAGTTTTACAGCTTCCCATTTGGTCTCCATTTATCAGCAGAGACAGAGATCAGACAGAAAAAGGCCAGGAGGAGAGGCAGAGGAGGAGCAGGAGATCTGATATCAGGGGTACTAAATGTCACATTAGAGTTATAATTTCTGAGGGGCTGAAATTAAAGGTTCCTGGGCTCTCCAGAACAACAGGGACATGGACACAATGGAGGGAGACCAGCAAAGAGCAGATGAAGGGACTGGAGCATCCAATATGCAAAGAGAAACCCAGAGCTGGGACTCTTCAGGTTGGAGAAGCCTCCTGGGGGGGCACTGTCAATGTGTCCAGATATCTGATGGGAGGCAGGTGAGAAGGTAGTTCAGTGGTATCCAGTGGCAGAACAAGAGGGAATGGGGGGGGGGGAAAAATAACCAAACAAAACCATTTCCATTTAAACATATGAAAAATTGCTTTTGGTGATGAAAAGTGGTCAGGCACTGGACCAGGCTGCCCAGAGAGCCCATGGAGGTACTCAAAACCCAACTGGACATGGCCTTGAGAAGTCTGTTGTGTCTCTCAGCCCTCCCTGTTTTGAGTAGGGGCTGGACAAGATGAGCCCCAGCACTGCCTTCCACCCTTCTGTGGTTCTGCTCTGCAGGTGGGGTTTGGGCAGCAATAAACAGCCACAGCCTCATGTCTTGAACCACCCAAAAGGGTGGGCCCATGGCAAGGCAGTGAAGGCCCAAATGGGTTTTTGCTCCTTTCTGGAGCAAAAGTGGGAGTGGGAGGTGTCCCTGCCTATGGCAGGGCATTGGAATTAGATGATCTTTGAGGTCACTTCCAACCTTACCATTCTATGATTCTTGATCCTGCAGCTTGATTTGGTGGCACAGAGAAGATGCCAATAATTCATCATTTGTGACTGTTGAAGGCAGTGGCAGCAGCACTGCTGGGAATGATTTTTCTTCTGAGCCTGGTGGGGGTGTCCCTGTGCTAATGACAATTTCCTGCACCTGGGCATAATTGTCATTATTAATAGTGACACAAATGAAATGTTAATTCTTGCTAATAGATTAAACTCTGAAATGCTTGAAGAGCAGAACTTCTCCAATAAAAGCCCTTGGATTGTTCCTTTGTAATTTGATGGCCCACGGAAGTGCAGAAACATATCTTATGGCTTTACAAATCTGTGATAATTTCCTTCAACTTTCCCTTTTATTGCCTTGTCATTAAATTCACATTGAGTTCTTAAAACAAAAATGTTTAAAACAGATGTGGCTGTTAAAGTTACAATATGAATTTTACAACCCTAGATTTTATGACACTGAAAAAAAAAATCAGCCACCAAAGTCAGAGACAAGAATGGAAGCAGAAGGCAGCAATAAGGGTGACAGATTTCCCCCTAAACCTTGAGCTAACAGATTTCAGACTGTGTGAGTCAGTGATCAGAAAGGAAATCAGCCAGGAAGCCAGGAATTAGCAGAGCAAACAGCAAGCAAATAAGGTAAAAGAGGGAAGCTTTAGTGTCTGAGCTCCACTTCTGCCCTGTGGATCTACTGTGGATTCTCCATGGATCTACCTTACAGGACCTAAGCAGCTCAGTGCAGGGATCCACACAGCATCCTTCAAGCAGTCCTGGGGCAGAGATTCGTTCTGCCAGAAGCCATAACTCACTTGATATTGGGAGAGGAAAGTCAGCTTCCGTTTCACCTGGCTACCAACAGCCTGCTCTGGTTCACCAGAAGTCCCATGCTGGGTAGCAGAGGCACAGAAATGCAGATGTGGTCTCTTTGGGTCTCAGAACCATTCACAGACAGTGCAGAAATGGCCTCTTGCAGATTGTTATCCCACACAAGAGGTTTGCTGATCTTTTGTGTTTCTGACTCCAGCTCTCCTGCAAGCAAGCTCCAGTGGGTTCCTTGTTCACCCTGTCCCTGCCTGTCTTTTGCTAAGGACTCGCAGCACTGCGCTGCCCCCCGGGCACAGCACAGCAACTTCCTCGCGTTTGCTATTCCCACAGTGTCCAGCACGTCCTAGAAAACACAGCTCCGTCAGTCAGCCACACCATGACGTACACTTTTGGCTTCAGCAGAGAAAAAAAAAAAAAAAAAAAAGCCTTTTCCTCTCCTCTTCCAGTCACCCTGAGCCGCAGCTCCTCTTCAGCAGCAGCAGCATTACCTCACAGCCCCAGCAGCCGCCTCTGATCTCCCCTTCCCTCGGGGCTGAGCTCACCGCTGCCCAGGTAACTTTCCATATTAGCAGCTAATCTCTCTGCTCCCACATGGCTGGGGTCAGTCATCGTTTCCATGACTTATTTGTTTCAATATCCGTAAGAAGGGAGGAAGTCTTTGGCATCAGGCAGCTCTCGGTGATGTCAGGGCTCAGTTGGGTCTTTGTTGCAGCCCCGAGAAGGCTCCCCCGTGCCTGGGCTCACCTCTGCGGCTGCCCTGTCGCCGGTGAGAGCAGTGCAGGTGTCCTGCTCTCTGATTTGATTTACTGCAGACTTTATGACATCCATCACGGCTCGGTTCAAAACGATATGGGCACTTTTCTATCAGCCGAGCCGTAGGTGTCTGAGAAACGCCTAAGGTAGGAGGGCAGGTCTAGGGCTTGCAGGGAAGCGTGATCAAACACTGCCTCTGCTTCCAGCACCGCAGTGTCAGCAGCTCTCAAGCCCTGTGTCACCCGCGCGGGGTCACAGAGGCATGAGAGAGGAACAGGCCAAATGGTCTTTAAAAACCTGAGAGGGCTGAGCTTCCAGAAAGCAGAAGGTGCACTGCCCACGGCAGGTGCATAGCTCCTCCAACACCTCTCCGTCCATCTTGCTCACATCTCTTGGACTTCATTTGCCTTTAAATTATTTTCTTATAATCCCTCCCCCATTGCTGGGTAAGAAAAGACATCTGCCAGCATCTTGGCTCTTCTGCCATTGAGACACATTCAGAGTAGGGCTGAGTATCTCTGCTTAATGCTAACGCTCAGTGAGTGTCCCAGAGCTCTCAGGAACAGCAGCAAGGAGCAAGCCTTATGTGAAGCCTTTAGAGACTGGCAGAAGGGGCTCTAACTTGCCTCTTCATATTGCACCTTTGCTAATTTATTGTTGCTAGTTTCAGGGTCCAGAGAAGGGCAATGGGGCTGGTGAGGGGTCTGAAGAACAAGCCTGGTGAGGAGCAGCTGAGGCAACTGGGGTTGTTTAGCCCAGAGAAGTCAGGTCTAAGGGGAGACCTCACTGCTCCCTACAGCTCCATGGAAGGAGGTTGGAGTGAGCTGGGAGTTGGTCTTTTCTCTCAAGTAATCAGTGATATGAGAAGGAATTACAGAATTGTCAGAGCTGGAAGGGACCTCAAGGATCACCTAGTTCCAACCCCCCTGCCATAGGGTTGGACTTTTCACTAAATCAGGTTGCCCAGAGCCACATCCAGCCTAGCCTTAAAAGCTCCCAAGGATGAGGCTTCCACTACCTCCCTGGTCAACCTGTTGCAATGTCTCAGCACCCTCATGGCGAGGAGCTTGTTCCTGGTGTCTAGACTTCTTCCTTGTGTCTCAGAGCTGGCAAGTAGCTGCACTAGAGCTGCGCTGAAAGCATCACTATCAGCTCCCGTTCACAAATACTTTGGACATGATATAATAGCAAAGCTGCTCCAGAGCAGGCAGCCCCCAGGTTTCACAGATGTGCTGTGCAGCTGGCTGCCACCCAAGCCCAAACAGGCTCCAGCTAGAGCCGAGCAAAGAGATCGCACCCAGAAAGTCTGAGCAGCTCCTCCCCAGGGTGGCAGAGAGCAGAGTTTGGGCTGTGTTTGTCAGCACTCACCCGCTCGTTTCCAGCAGCAGTAGATGGGACATCATCCACAGGTAACGCCAGCTGGAGCATCCTCAGAGGCAGCACTGCACTTCCTTTTGTGCTTAGGGAGGAGCAGCACAGGGAGGATAAATTCCACTTCTGTTCCAGGACATGTTCAAGAGTTAATTAAAGATCTTCTGGTCTCAAGCCCACTACACAAGGAAGCAAAACAGGTGGAGTAGAGAACAGTGTGAGGGTTTTATAGCATCAGGCAGCTCCAGGTGTTGCTATTTAGATCCTGACCCACCTGGGTGCTGCCTCCGAAGCTCAGAGACACTGTAAAAATAGCAAACACAGACAGGTTTCATTGAGAAGTTCTTGCCCCCTTCTGCCTTTTCAGTCAGGGCTTGGCATTTGGTGGTGTGGCAATGAGCACAGTGCCTGCACCTTTTGCTTGCCCTGGTGTGACTGCACTGCCCGTGCCTGACTAGTGCTAGCAGGGCAGAAATGCCACTCTGCAAAGACTCCTTGGAGTCTGCTGGAAGCCAAGTAGCTGCCTGCTGTGCTAGCTGTGAAAGGGGGCTCCTCACAGGACTGGCAAAGCCGAAGTGATTGGCTTTGAGGAGCACTCCGAGGTGATGGTGATAGCCCCACGGAAATGTTCGTTAGCTGTCAGATTCCAGCAGCATTCAAATAATGTGCAGTACAAAACATCTGGGACCAGGTGTTGAAAGGGGATATGAAAATCCTCGACAGGCAGTGAGCATCCAGTGGGTGAAGCAGTGCAGGGTAATGCAGTGAGCATTTAGCTGAATCAAACAGAGGGTAGGGGAAGGCTGCATTAAAGCAGCAGCATCAGCTCTTGACTGTCCTGTTTCTGGAGTGGGTCCTGCACATGAAAGCAGACACATATTTGTAAAAATCCTGGGAAATCAGCTATCAGAGCTGTAAAATGGCTCTTCCCACATCTTCCCCTGTGTGGAGTTAACACCCTGAGTGCACAGTCAGAACTGCCTGCACACTGTCAAACTGTGCTTTGGGAGGGGACCCTCCAGACCGCCCTGGGGCTGTCAAGAGGTCCCTTTGCTGAGGCCGTGCAAAATGAAGTCACGACTGCAGAATTCTCCTTCTCACTCATTCGTCCTGCTCCATGTTTCCATGAAGGTGGCCACTGACACCTGTAGAGCCCCCTCCAGGTAAGCAGCTCAGCAGGGATCAGGCTGCTCACCAAAGCTGTCGTTTGCTGCTGTGCAGCCAGCAGCAGTGGCAGACAATGTTCTGGTCACTTGCTCCCAGCACTGATAGAAAAAGCACTCCCTGGTGTAGTGTCCCTTCTCCTGCCATCCCATGGCACTGCTGGGGACAAACACAGGGCAGGGCCTGCAGTGAGCAGCTCAGCTTGGGCCAGAGCTGAAGCACTTTGATGGGAAAGAGGAAATCTTTACTCAGTTTTTGCTTACTGTGGAAGCACAGATGAGAACCCAGCAGTGCCGTGTGGGGATCCAGCTCCAGGGAGTGTTTTTGTGCAAGGATCATCGTGGAGCATTTACTCCTCCTCAGTTTGATTTCCTCTTGCAAATCCGTGCGTAGGACAAGTAAATCTTGTTTGGAGCAGCTAAGTGAGCAGCACCCACAGCCTGCTGTCTGTCTGTGAGTTCTTTCAGCCCTATACCTCCATCAGGCATTATTCTGTAGGCTGGGTTAGAACCCCAGGGATATCCATGGTACTCCACTGCCTGCCTGAGTTCCAACAGGCAAATTCAGTGAGCTTGGATGTGCATAACCAAATCTTCCATGTGCCAACTCTCCATTGCTTTGGTGCTTTCAGACTAACAGAAGTAAAAATCAGTAGAAACTTATTTTTGGCAGCAGAGGCAGCAGGTCTGACTGGAAACAGAAAAGCAGCAGATGAGCTGAAACCTTCCCATTCTTGCAGGCTCGTTTCAGATGCTGAACTTCACTTGAAGCCAAGGAACACGCTAAAGAAAATAAAGCTCGAATATATTGTTCCCACATTTGCAAACCACTAACATCAGAATATTTTTGAGCATCCTAACTATTCACCATTTTTGGCTATAACTTTATCTCAGTCACCATCTCCAATGCCAAGTTTATTTTTAAAGAGCAGCCTAGTTCCTGTGCCTTCAGGTTTGTGCAGACAGCTGTTTTGTTTTGCTCTTCCCATGCTATGAAAAATCTGTCATTCAGTATTTCATTCTAGCACCTAACTGGCTCTCTGGAGACAGCGGAGGAGCCTCCAACAAATATGAACCCATCAAGATCCTCGAGCAGGATGAAAAACCCCAAAGTGCAGGCTAAAGCAAAACAGCAGGTCAGGAAGCTCAAGGGGTTGTAGCGTTGATTTCTTTGGCACAAAACCCACTGGGGTAGTCTCGTCCCAACTCTGGTTTAAATGGAATTATCCTGAGGTAAAGATGAAGGAATGCAGTGGTGAATCAGGCTCCTTGTCTCAGCTCAGCACAGGGCTGGGAGGAAGGCACTGGGCTGTGGCTGATGCAAGGTGTAAATGAACAACACACGTGAGCGAGGATTGATGTGTTCCTTGTGCTCTCACCCAGCTGTGTCAGGGATTTGTCTGCACAGCTCCATGGGCATTGCAGGACTCGTTTCTTCGGTGAGAAAAAGGTTTGGCTGCTCCTTGGAGATATTAAAAAGCCAAATGGAGCCAAATGGTCCAATGACACCGCAATTTCTCTGGCAAAATGTGGGAGAAGCCACATTTAACTGCGAGTGTTTAAGGCTGCAAGCTTTGGTTTGGGAGTAATTTGTTGTCCTTGCTTCTAACCTGGCTGCCCAAAATCTGTATTTGATGTTTTTCTCCCCACATGAAGGTTTAAAGGCTGCTCCTGCTGCTGCTCCTTCCCTCCTCCTTGTTACCCAAAGCAAAGATGTTCCCTACCCTGACTAATGTGCAGAGAGCAGGGTCTGGCTGGGCAGTCGTGCAGGCTGCAGGGTGCTCTGCTGTGTTTGTAGCCCTCGGGAGCACTGAGGGCAGGTGACTTAACCCTTAGCACTGTGCTGCTCCCATCAGGCACCAGCGTGAGGAAAGGGCTCATGAGACAGTCTGGGAGTCCTGAAACAGGAGGGCTGAATACTCATGGCTACAAGGCTGGGCAGGCTCAGGGCTTGTGGCTTTCTGTGCACATTGAGCATTTTCTAAGAGAGGGCCATGAGACAGGCAGGGGTCAGCAGAGAAACACCCACTGGAATGTGCAGAGCTGTTGCCCAAGGGTCATGTCTGAACCTCTGCTGGGAATTTGCTGGGTAAGGAGATGTTGTTGCACTTGAAATCAATGAAGTATATTGAAAATCGCAGTTCTGAGGACAATCTAAACCCTTACAGTTCCAAGAGGACATCATGGCTGCTTTAAGTATCAATGGACCTATTCTTACAGCAGGGAGGGAACCTCCCTGCAATGCTGGAGCTGTGCTCTCAGGTTTGCAGGAAACATGACCTGGGCGCACACGAGGCTCCCGGGGAGGCGAGCGACACTTCTGGAAGCAGCTTCCTGCCTTTCCAGGATACCTCTTCTGGAGATTTTCATATCTTACTGCAATCTGCCTTCATTTTAAAGAGCAGCTTGGCCAAGCAGGGGCTTCTCGCTGCGTTTCACAATACCTGGCACTGGCTGCTGCAGGAGTGAGCACAAACGCCCTAAGAAAAACACCACTTCAGCCATAATTTCCTGTCCTTCTGTTTCTGCTTTTGGGGGCTATGCATACCATTACCTAGGGCTTAGCAGTGTTGTGAAAGACACTAACCAAGTGTAATGACTTGGGGAATTCAGCTCACTTTAGAGTTTCCAGAAATTCTTCTCCCTGAAGAAGCCTCCCCAGCTATTCTGTGGGCACCAGCAGGAGCAGTCAGCCTGCCCAGGCAGCAGCAGAGTGAGCTCTCGCTGGACTCGCGCTCAGGCGCAGAAAGCATTTGCTGGGCAGCTCTTGAAGTATGCATGCCACAAGATTTCATCAGGGAAACTCAAGTTCATGTCCTATTTTGCAAGAGGTATATTCCCCAAAAGGACTGGGCACACCTCCAGAGAAAACTCATCACTGCTTTGGAGCAAACTTGAGAGGGCAAATGCTTCAAGTCTGGAAGCAATGCCCACACTGCTCCTGCACTGCTTGGTGACCTCTGGCCTGCAGCGCTGGAACCATAGCTTGTGCTCAAGGTTCTGCAAACTGGGGCACTGCAGTGGGACACTGGAGCTGCTTTCAGCATCATCTGCGTGGCAGCAGCCTGTGCACAGCCCCTTGATGGGTGTTCTGAAAGCTGAAGAACATCCCTAGTAGTTGTCCAAAGCTGTAGTAAGTATTTCTAGGGTTTCTGTCCTCTTGTTAGATCATTTTGATTTGTACATGTTTGTTAACCAGGACACGAACTAGTTCAGGAGGCTCATTCTGTGCCTCAAACGACAACAGGGCTGTACCAGCCCAACTAGAAAAATTACCAACAACCAAGGCAGGGAAGGAGACTCAGGTTCTGTTGTCTGTACTCACCTAAACTGACATGTGAAAGTAACTCCATGGAAGCTGACAGCTGCTGAATGAGGAAAAGATCAGCATTAAAATAATATTCAGATAGCATGAGAACCCCTGCATGAGAACCTCTCTTCTTGTAATAATGGAGCTGAAGGTCGGGGTGAGGATGATCTACACCAAGGAGCAGAGTCTGCTTCTTTTCAGAGGGAAAACCTCTACTCTGGGTTGGGGTTTTTTTTTTTCCTGAACACTGAAAATAGTTGAGTTTGTCTCAGGAGGTAGAAAAGGTTTCACTCTTTTACTAATGCCTTCATTTTCCTTCTGACCCCTTGAATCACTTAATTTGGCTCCTTTGAAAGGCAGCATGCAGGTAACCTGCATGCAGAATGAGCCAGCTGGGTCCCCTGCCAAGAGTGTGTCATTCAGCACCGGTGAGTGCCAGCAGGGTCGGGCATGACACATGGTGCAGTTCTGAAAAGCAAACAACCTTGAGGTCTCGTCCATAAAGCATGCAACACGCTCAGGGCTGTCTGGGGCTCTTTCAGCAGTTTCTCATGCATGACCAGAGGTGTGGATTTTATGTGCAGCTCATAAAGAAAACTCTCCCATTTGCACGCCGCAGGCACCAACAGGTGATGGCTCAGGGTAGCAGAGGAGGTGAAAAAACTTTGGCAAAGGCATTAAGCTGCTTCTGCATGTGAAGGACAGAGCAGGCATCAGCTGCTGTGCTGGCTTAGGGAGCCAAGCAGCAGGCCTGAAACATGGTTGGGAATCACTGCTCTGTGTCCAGGGCTGGCTCAAGTATTGGGAATCGGCTTGGAAGTGCATTTTAAATGACAGGAAATGCCCTGGCAGGGTCCACCCTTTGGTTTCAGTGCAAATGTGGAGCTTTGCATAGCCACCAGGCAGTTGCTGGTGCCCTGGCAACACCAGGCAGTTGCTGGTGCAACAGGCTGTGCGTGAATGAGCCACCTGAACAGCACTTGCAGCACCAGATCTGCACTCTGCTGTGTTTATGCCTCTGCTAGAAGTAGTCATGGATGATTGGGACTGCAGCAAGGAGGCACACTGGGGCCTATGCAGAACTGATGAGCAGCCACAGCAGAGTAATTTGATGGGTTTTACACCATCACTTCCACCAAGTCACTCTTATCTGAAACCTCTGCCTTGCCTTCAGTTCATTTCCTTTCAAAATCCAGACTCACACATGATAAAGCTTTACCTGCCCACACACAGTGAAGAGCCATCAGACATCTGCTTCAAGAGGCTCCTGTCTCCGTCAGTTACCTCTGCTCTTCCCCAGCCTCAGCTGTGACTTGGCCACCAGTTACCTGCTCCTTTGAGGGTGTATGGCCAAGTCTGGTTTTGTGAAATAAACACTTACTTTGATGAGGACTTCCACAGTTCTTGTGGGGCACAGGACATGGGAAGCACTCATAAAGTCAGTGATGAAGACCAGCAGTGACATTCACACACCAGGACTGCCCCAAAGCCAAGACCCAGACGTGGATCTCAGCAATTCTGCACACATCAAGCACTCACACTGGACCTTCTCTCTGTCTCACAACCTGCTCTGCAAAACACCCTCTGAACAACAAAGGATAAGCAGAGAGTGTCTGAAGGATTTGGTATCTCAGGATGCCCACATTGCCTCTTACCACGGACATTTCCTTTTTGTGGCACTGCTTTTATTTGTTGAGGCACAGCAAACTTGCATGTTCTGAATACAAAGGTCTGTCAGACCTGCGAAATCAAGAACTTTGTATTTCTTAGCATTTGGCTCTTTTAGGGCCTCACCTGTAAGCTCTTCTCCACAAGGAGGGAAGCTTGTGACTGGTCTGTGTGCTTGCTAAGGTGAGGTAGGAGGGAATGCTGACAAACTGGTGAGTCCAAGAAGCTGAAGATTTAAGAAGAGCACCCAGTAACAGTCATAAGACTTTGATGTTTTCAGTGATGGATTTTCCACCACTTCCACTGGTGACCACTCCACAACATGCCCCCGTACCCTCATGTTGCTGCTGCTTAGCAGTTTTTGTCTTTTGTACCACTCTTGATGTCCCATACAGAGTGAAGCCCAAGTGTGGAGGTTTCTCAGTTCTCCACCATGCTCAGGGACTCTGCAGGCTGTGGTCCAGCAAAGGTTATCACCTGATTATCTCCAGGAAATGAGAGTGGGCAGTGCTTTTGCACACTTAGAGCCACATACCCCAAACCAGCATTTAAAAACCCCAGCACTCTCCAATCTTCTTGTTTAACAAAGGAGATATTGTTTGGAAGACAGAAAACAAATTAATTTTCTACTATGACCTCATTAAAATTGGATTTAGGTCCCAACGCAAAAGGATTTTAGAACAACATTATTCTCTTGCCCTTCAATCCCCAACTCTGGAAGCTGCTCTGTTTATTAACTCCCCTGCCAGAAAGCTGTTTTGACTGGCCTGCAGCTGAGCAGTCTCTCCCCAGAAGCTCACACACGAGGGCCGTTTCCGTGCTCGTTTCTGCTCAGCAAAGAGGTGTTCCGTGCCCCATCACCTTTAACCAGAGCACTCCTGCCTCGGACACAATCGATCACACTGGCGGAGAGATGGGGACTGAGCCCTGTTCAGGAGCGCAGAGCAGGGCGAGGGCAGCGGAGATCAGCCACGACCTGCGCCCCCCTCCCCGCACGGCCAACCCGGAGTGCGGTCGGCACCGCCAGAGATCCTCAGCTGGTGATTTCTGACACAAGACATACCCAGCCTGGGGGAACAAATCACTCTTCTGCCTTCAGCATGCTCCAGTGCCTGCAGAAGGCTGTGCCGGAGAACCGCAGCAGCTTGGCTTGGCAGGAGCAGCCTCGGAAAACAAAGGAGAGGACTCTGCGATGGGAGTCAAGTTCATCCCAAAAGCAACAAAAGCAAGCAGTTGGGGAAGCTGGACATGCGCTGGTGGAAAATTGTCGGGACACGAGTTTGCTTTCTAAGTGGCCCCGTGCAACAAATCGTTTTCTGTGCAATCCCAAAGCTTGACTCTTAAAAAAATAACCACGGCAGGGCTCCCGCTGGGGAGCTGAGGGCAGGGGAGCCCTTCTCTTCCCTCTGCCTGCTCCCATCTGTCGCTGTTAAAGTCTCAGGTCTTCAGGACAGGCACTGTTTTCTCATGTGAAAGGAAAATGCGATCTCAAATTCTACTGGAACAAAAGCACTGCTGAGAGATGCGAAGGGAGTGGCTGCCTGTAGGTAAGGCAGAACGGGCTGCCTGCCGGGGACCCTCCTGCAGCTGTGCCAGCCGCCCGGGCACCGAAACATCACATCCAGAAAGCACCACCCCGCAGCAGAGACACGAGTGTAAGAGTCACCAGATTTGACAAGTTACAGGGTCTGAGAGATGTGCTTTGTTTTCCTGAGCAGGGCTGGAAAGCAGTGAAAACTGCACACTTAGTCTGTCACCGAAAACCTAAAACAAAAGGAAAGGCATTTTTGGGCAGTTGCCTGTCTTCAAAAACAAAACCCACAGGCAGTACATTTGTTTTACTGAGCTAGAACATGGAGTTCTTTTCAATACTTGACTAACTCCATCAAATGCTCCGTTTGAATTTCCTTTGCTTGATGTTTTGCTGTACAAAGATTTCTACAGGTCTGCAAACATCGAGTAGGGAAAACTTTCCTGCCCCTCTGGTTGCAGTACTTCTTCTCCTGTTGGATAATGCTACTCATAACAACCTTGTTCAGGAAGGCTCTCAGCTAGGATAGAATCCTGCTCCCACCTTCTGTGGTCCAAATGCCAATACCAAAATGCTGCTGCTTTATTCTGTACCTGCTCAGAAAATCATTTCATGTTTTGGCAACTGAACTTTTTTGTTTCCCACCTCTGCTGGCAGGGCAGGAGGGTTTCCAATTTCTTAACTTTTCCCCTCTCTACAAAGAACAATATGGCTTGGAAGGAGCACAAAAAAGAGAAAGAAAATGTAAAAAGAAGGAAAAAAAAAATGATATTGCCTTGCCTGGAGGATGTAAATGGTATTTACTTATTCCCTTAGGACAAACTACAGCCCTATTTTCTCTGTAAAACTCTAAATGCCTCTCTTCCTAAACATTTCTGGTGTTTGGGAACAATGTAGGCTGTATTTCCCAATTTACATAAAGTGTAACTTCCAGGAAGGAAAGCCACAATAAAGCATCCTCTCATCTTCCCATACAGTGGCTGCTATATTAATCTGCAGAACTAAGCATGCAAAAGTATACACAGACATTGAAGGCAGTTGTGGAGTGCACACAACTGCATGGCTGATGAGGAGACTTCTGTTTGTTGTGGCCAGACCTCTCCTAGTGTAGTGCTTGTCAGCCCACTCTGAACATCTGAATTCACAAAGGCTCTCAAGGCTCTTCCTTACTGACAGCTGTCACAACACCAAAGAAAAACCATGTGCAGAGGGTTACATGCACACAGCCTCACAGAAAATGCAGCCCTGCAGAAGCAGTGCCCATGCTCCCTGCAGTGGGTCTGATTTTGTCCGGTGTAGAACTAACTCCCCTGGCGCTCCGGGTTTGTGGCGGTGTGATGCAGTGGGAAATCAGGGCCATGCTGCTGATCCCAATCAGAATAACCAGCATGGTTTTCATTTCAGAAGAGGGGGGGGAAAAAGAGTTTGCAAGAGAAAGTTTGCCAGTTTCAGCACTTCCTGGCCGCCAAGAGCATTTACTGAAAATCAATGGTCTGTCCAAAACCTAATGTGAGCAGAAACTGTAGTGCAGCTGTTCAGAATCTATACTGCTTCCTAGGCAAAGTTTCTAAGCCCTTTCAGTCCTTTAGAATAATAAAAGTGATTAATGGTCTCAAGCACTGTGAACCAACTGTTTTGAAGTGTAACCTGCTACTTGTAATGCACTCAATATTTCTGATCTGTGCTGCCCTGGCACACGGGGCCTCTGGAAGGAACTGTTAGAATGGGCCACGTTTGAAATGAATGAAGAGAGGCTCCTGAAGTCTGGCAGCAAAATAATTTTCTCCCAAACTGAGACATTCTTTTCCATGGCTCTGCAGAGACAGCAGTGGCTGTGAACACAGATCTCTCCTTTTATACAGAGACACAGCTGAAAAGAGCAGTGAGGGTGCCACACAGTACTTAGCAGTAGAGTGATCTGCCTCGTTGGGTGCAGGGGTTTGCTGTGAAGGAATCTCAACTTGTTTTGGAGAGACCTGAAAGTGTTTGTTCTTCTTAGAGACTACCTGCAGCAGAGAGAGGCTCAGAAGCTTCATGGAACAACTTCCTCCACCTGGGCCTGCCATATTCCTGCCCCTTTTGTGTGCTGCCCCAGCCATGAGCACAACCCTTAGAGCCAGTCTGGTCTATGCCCAGAGCTGGTGGATTCACCTAAGCAATAAAATCCAGTGAGGCACAGTAAGATGCTGGTGACCAGCACACAGCAGGCATCTGCACAGTTGTGCTGGTTTCAGGCTAATTGGATCTGGGTAACTCCCAAACCATCACAACAGTGCAGCTGCCCAGGTCACCATGGAACACTTTGGCTGGCACCAAGCCCATCTGCAGCTGCCACATGTCAGCCCCCCAGGTCTGCTCAAGCAGAGGCTGCAGTTGCACAACCACCTTCTCCTCAACAAGTGGACTCCAGCCTAAGCTGTCAGCCTGGCTTGTCTGCTCATGCCCCACACCAAATTCAAGCAAACACACTGATGAATTTGGGCCTCATGTATCTCCAGGTATTGCCAGGGCCATGGACATATGAAGAGGCCTCAACTGCCCTCAGACCTCGCTTGGAACCTCCACCCACAGCTGCTGCCCATGGCCCAGGAGTGCAATTTAAGCTCAGTTGCAGGGTAGAGACCTTGCCTAGGCTGGAGGTGTTAGTACCTCCTTAGCCATGTGCTGTAGGTAGTTTATCCCTGGTCTTCTCTTTGCCCCCTTTAGCTTTCATATCTGAGGGGGCTCCTTTGCTGGACCCTGGATCTGGCTTACTGCTCCCTGTGTCCAGGGTTCTCAGTGGGTCCCACTGACAGCATCCATCACTGCCTGTCCTGGGGTCATACTTCCCTTAGGAAATCTGTTGCATTTGCTGCTCCCTGGGAAAAAAAAAAACAAAACAACAAAACCCCCCTAAACAAACAAACAAAACAAAAACAAACAAAAAATCCCCCAATAACAACAAAAGCCCCAAACCCCAACAAACCAATAAACAAAGTACCAACCCAAACACAAACTTTAAGTGAAAAGTTGTTGGGGTGGGAAAAGAGCAACAAAGTAGAGTGGAAGAGGAGAAAGCTTGATGGCTGGGTTGGATATCCACAACTGCTTCAGCATCTCTGCTACCTTTTCTTCCCTGTCTGCTTGGGGGGTGTACTGGAAGCTCAGGAAAGCATTACCAGGAACATTCAGTTAACATTTATAGAGAGGTAATGTGCTAAGTTCTTATGAAACTTTTTACTCTGCATTTACAGGCCTTATATGCAGTATTATTTTGGAGACAGCATATTGTATTCATTAGATATTTCAAACAGTATAAACAAGGCAGTAGAAGTGCTCAAATTGCTGCAAGCCAGATGCAGATCTTATCACCCTACCTCCCACAATATGGGATCGACCGCTCCTTGAAAGCCCCAAGCTGCTCTGCTTCCAGCTCAGCAGATGAGTGGATCTCCCGTGCTGGCCCATGCCATGCAGAGCAGAGATTTGCCTGTCCCCTCTCTCTGCTAAGACAGAACACAGAGTGCAGCCTCCTGCCTGAGCCCTGGCTACACCGGGGCACAGCAGTGGAAGGTGAATGCAGACTCAAGCAAAACCAAGGTAAGAATCAGATCAGAAGTCACAGTTTTGCATCATAAGGGAGCATTTTAGTCTAACTATCTTCTTGAGCTCAGAAAGAGAAGGAAACATTTCACCAGAGCCAGCTTTTAAAAGAACTGTCCTAGGTAAATTGATCCACAGAGAGTTGCTCCCAGAGCTATAAATGGAATTCATTTACTTGCTTTACACTTCTAAAAGGTGACCAGTGAGTTATTGGAAGGTTGCATGGAGCCCTCAGCCTCACAGGCTTGTTCCTGCCTGTCATATGTATTAACAAGATGCAAATGATCTCTGCATCGTAGCAAACTGAAAGGGAATTGTTGCATTCTTGAGCCCCAAAGAAGAGAATAGGCTGCCTGTGATTGCCCAGCACTGCCTGACTGGGTCTGAGCTTCTTGAATTTCACCACATCTGTTAGAAAGAGCATTTCTTGTTCAATTTGGAGTTTGTGTTCAGCAAATGCAGTGCAAGTGGCACTCAGAAGCATGTCTGCGTTGGCACTTCCCGGCTCCTTAGCCTGGGGGTTCTGCCCTGCCATCAGTCTGTAAAACCAGGTAAAGCCCAAGGACTGCTAACAAGGGGAAAACAGAGAAATGTTCTTACACATCTGTTGCAGTCTCACCTTGGTTTAAAACCCTTCACACTTAGCAGCCACTCTGAGGAGCAGTTTCTGCAAAGTCCCATGAAGCTCTCTAGCTGGAGCCCTGCGACAGCCGAGTTGGCTCATCTGAACAGGGCAGTCTGGCAGAACTGACTCGTGGTCACTCCACCTGGCAGCCTTCCCTTTTGTGGCAGTGTAACTCTGGCTGTGAAAATGTCCTGAGCAAGCCTCGGTTCCGCTCGTAAATCAGCAATGAAAGGGCTGAAGGTCTGTGCTGTGCTCTGGTTAAATTACACCCAAAGTGCAGCTGAATTCGCCCCTGCATTTCCATCAGGTGGAATGAGAGGCAAAGAAAAGCTCGCTGAGGGCAGAGCACAGCTTAGAAAGCCAGAGGAGTTTTCTTGAGCCAAAGTAGATGAATTTTAGGTAAACATCCTCCAGTTTTAAAGTAACAAACCGAAGCATTTGTCTTTGATTATCCATTTTAGTGTAGATAGTAATGAAACTTTATTCCCATGGGGACAGACACATTAAAGTTCCAGAGTGCCTGCATTCTGGTCATGAATCAAACTCCTCCTTGCAGTCAAGCCCTGAAGTTAGAAGGAGGGTGGCTCTGGATTCACATGTGAGTGAACTTCCCAAGTGCTTGCCAGTTCTACAAGACAAATTCAAAGATTTCTGGAAGGCTTGCCAGCCACTGTACCAGCAGTGCTGCTGAGCTGCTGCCACAGCAACAGCTGAGCAACTCTGATGCTCTGGCATCAACAACCAGCCAGTGCCTGATTTGGATGCCACCCAAAATTCAGCTTTTTTTGGCTTACTGCAACATCAACTACCTAGAGGTAATGCAACATCATATGGGTTAGAAGCAACCTGAGTGATGTCCCTGAATTACATTTGC
This sequence comes from Ramphastos sulfuratus, assembly GCA_013399055.1. Lineage (NCBI taxonomy): Eukaryota > Metazoa > Chordata > Aves > Piciformes > Ramphastidae > Ramphastos > Ramphastos sulfuratus. Next base: position 51,354 of record WBNM01034928.1, on the reverse strand, counting down.
CTCATGTGCACTGCTCTAGTCACAAAGAAGCAGAGCTCAAAGCTGTCATTTGGAGTAGGTTTGCCAGCCTATGGAATTCCTAAGTCTTCCCTGAGGAGGAAGCTGATGTCTACAAAATACTTAACCTGAGATGTTAAAAAATGGGGGGGGACGACAAAAGAAGAGCCAAATGAGAAAACAGCTTCACAAACACCTTCCATGTTCTTTCACAGTCAGAGGAGTGGACCTTATGTCTTCTTTCTGGGAAAGCAGCTCCATCCTATCTCCTAAGGGAATGTTCTCTTACAAGGAATTAAGACAAGTTTTCTTAATCTGCCTTACAATGCCCATATTGATTAGAACTGAAATCATCCCTTTCCCAGCTCTGCTCAGGAGTAAAGCTCCCCCAGTCAGGCACCTCCTCTCCCAGTGCTTCAGTGTCCAAATCCTTCTTGGTAGTTTTTTTATTCCTGGTAATTGAAATAACATCCATCCTTAGCTCAAAACCACTGCTGCAGCTCTGTCTCAGGGCAGGCTTTCCAATCTCTCCTGCAGACCATCATTCCTTCCACCAGCAGAGCTGCAGCCATTTCCCATGCTCAGGATCAGGACTCCCACCCACAGGTGCTGAGGTGAGTCAGCAGGAAGCGTCTCTTGGCGCATCCTGCTCCATCCCAAGCTGGCCACACAGCACAAGAATTTCTGCTCTCCTGATGTGGTGTTAAAAGAGCTCTTAAAAAACTCACAGATTACAAAAGATCAAAATGGTCCCAAAAGTTATTTCCCATCTCAGTACCTTTTCATGCCAGCTAATTGTGGTGCAGTTGTGCTGACAGGTGAACCAGGTCCCGTTCTGCAGATGGGCTGTGTGCAGCCCCCAGTAGCAGCATCCTACCCTGCAGCAACCCAGGGGCTTCCTGGCCTGGTTTGTGAAATTTCACTGTCTTTGCAGTACAAATCGTTCTGCTGCTCAAGTGTGAGGTAGCAGCAAGGATGGAGCACAGGGATCCTCTGGATCCTGCTTTTTCTTCTTTCAAGGCAGCAGTGGAAATTGAGTAATGAAGCCTGTCTGCAGCGGGTACGAAGGGCCAGATCTTCAGTCAATATAAAATGGCAACCTTCTACCTTTAGAAAACAGAGAGAGGAAGGGGACCTAAAAGTGAAAACCAAAGAGGCACATTTGATCAGCCAGTGGTGAGGAGACCAGGCCCTCCTCAGTGGTGGGGGTTTATTTGTGTGCATTGTGTCAGTGCTAGCAAACCATATGTTCTAAGAGCAGCTTCAATAGTATCAGTAGCTGCAGTCCTCCTCTCAGATTACTTTTTACTGCCTGCCTAATTCTGAGCTCTAATAGCTACCATGCACTTTGTTTATCAGTTACAAATGTTGTGAATTTCGATGAGGCAGGCTGACCAACACGTATTGATTTGTCATCAGCCCTGGAGACCCAGCCAGGAGTCTGCCTGACAACGTGGCCTGCCACTTTGCAAATGAGCATTTCTTAGACACAGGAACAACCTTGACATTGATGGCTTTGGTTCTGAATGCTGAGCACGAGATGCTAGCACTGGGATCCTGACATAGCTCTTGTCATCCCTGGAAGAATTCGTCCTCCAAGGTGCTGAGCCTTCTGGCACCCAAAGTGCAGCCGAGTGTAGCACCGTGAAGTCCCCTCGGAGGGCACTCCTGCTAAGCAGGCAGCCCTGTACTGAGTGCTGTGCTGCACTGGGCTCAGCCTGCTGCGATTACAAGTGAAGATATATTTAAAGTCTTTCCAGGATCAGACACTCAGTACCTTGCAGGACTGAGTACTAATACATGAAACAAGTCTTTTGAAGTGATTCTGTTTAGCTGTACAACAAAGAAATCCCAGGTAGTCTCTAGCTTGTGTTGCCTGTCCTCTCAAGACTTGAGGACGGGGCACCTCTCTGCTTGTAAACACTGCATAAATGGAAGATGTCCCAACGGGAACGGCAGCAGCAGTTCTGGGCGTCCACAGGAGAGGAAGCAACCATTAGGCTTGAGAATGAAATTTCAGTGGAGCCCACAAAATCATGTGTCAGGGAATGTTCTGCTTGCCAACTTTCACAGTTCTGTTGAGAGCCTTCTCAGAGGTGGGGGCTGGGCTGCTCTGCTGGCTGGGGTCTGTTGGATGGGGTTTTGCCCACAGAGCTCAAGCTCTGGCATCATGTGAAAACGTGAACATGTGAGAGTCTTGGGTTTAGTTTTAGAAGATGAGTAAATCCCTCAGTGTCATGGCTGCAAAGATAAGTTGGAAACACGAACCCAAGGGCCAGAGAATGATCAGTAAGAGCCCAAAATGCATTACTCTTAAAATCTTACACTTTGTAAAGCAATTTCATGACACCCAGGGTCTGGCTTGGAGTCTTTCTATGCTTGGAGCTGACCATATTCAGCACCCCAGTAAATCCTCTATACCCTTTCTGAGGGCTTCTCACCGTGGTTTGCACCAGAGAGTGGCGTCACATCTTAGGTGTCAGAGAGGACAACAAAGTTAAATATTGACCAGTTGCTTGTCCTGATGGGTAGTGAGGGACAGCAGAAACAGGAAATACACCTCCCATGTAACTAAACTTTGGATCTAGCTCCTTGTCTCCTCTCAGAGAGGCTGAGATGTAGCTGCAGGCTCTCTCACACTGTGGGGTGAGTTCTCTGGATCCCAGGCTCTGGCAGAAGGCAGCTCCTTGTGTGCCATAAGGACAGGGTATGGGCTGGCCGCTCAGGTGCCCCAGGCTGCCAAGGAAGGGGATCATTAGCTCCTCAGTCTGTCCAGGAGCTGTCACCTGGGCAGGTGACTGGGAGCTTTTCAGTGTAGTGATCATGTGGAGCTTTCTGCTCCTTCCCTTGATTTTCAGGTTTATAGGGACAAGGGCAGGGTAACAAGTCAGGCAAACCCCCTTCCAAACCTGGCTTGGTCTTTGACAAAGAGCAATTCCATCACTCTGAGAAGCCCCTGGCATTAACACGACTGATGCTTGCCAACCCGAGGGGAGGCAGACTGCCCCTGAGCCTGCACCAGGATTTGCTCTCCTGCCTTTCAGTCTGGTACTGCTGGCTCCTGCACACCCCAACCAACAGTCTCATCTGTGGGGCAGAAGCCACTTTGTTCCCTTGCCCGTTTAAATTAATTTTAAGGTCTACAGATGTTTTTCTGGATACCAACAACAACAAAAACACTTAAAATTCCTAACTGGAAAATATCCTTTACCTCCTGCTTTGCACGATTTCCCCACTGTGCCCTTATCTACTTTTCTAACTATTGCATACAATGTTTTCAGCAAATAGAAAGGATATTAGGGCAGACAAATGGTGTTTACCCAGCAGCTCAGGAAAGGTGTTTCTGGCACCAATTCACAAGTTGCAAAAATTACTTATACTGAAAGGGACAAGGAGTGTCTTTTTGTGTGCAGGGTGCTGTACAAACAGTGAGGTCCTGGTCTCTGACTGGCTCTCTGTGGCATTACCACAAACAATACTAATTCTTAAATACCTGCCTGGCTCTAAGCACTTAAGTAAATAATTGTGTTGATTGTTGTAGGACTGTTCACATGCATAAAACTAAGCATATATTCAAATATGTTGTGAAATCAGGGACTGAGGGAATTTCGCACGCAAGCCATTTCTAAATGATTGCTATATATGAACTTACTTGTTAAGACCAGCTTCAAAAGAAGCTAAATGTGGCAATGAGGTTTTGAGGCAGGGCTGGGGAGGGGGGAAAGATTTTTCTTCCAAGACGGATGTAAAGGTTTTCTTGTACTTCAGAGACTCCTCACCAGGCCCACGGTTGGCGGCAAGAAAGGCAGCAAGGAAGTCCCCCCCAGAAGCAATCTCTCCAAGTCGAATGTGAGAGCAGTGTAAGCTCAGACCTGCAGATAGCCCATGGGGAAATCAGGGGCTTAGTGCTGGGAACTGATGGGGAATAACAACTGAAAGAGCTTTGGTTTTCCTAGGCCGGCGGGAGGTGGCTCATGCTAGGACGCCTGCCAGCTCTGAGCTGATGCTGGGAGCTTTGTCTCCTCTGGATCGTAGGAGCACACTTTGCAGTCGAATTGATCTGAGAGATCTTGATAGCAAAACCAGCTGTCTGCTTGCAGTGATGTTTTTGTTCCATTGTCAAAATTTTGAGTTGAATCCATGAGTGGGCTGCAGCTTGTTCAAAGCCTGAACTCAACACCCTTTGTGCTCCTTTGGCTTTTCCACTGTGGTTCATGGGATATCTCCTTCCTGAGGAAAGGGCTAGGTGTAATAAAAGCCGCCGGGGCGAGGACTCGCAGGTCTCCTCTGATGCCTCCTCATGCTGGAGAGACAGAAGTGGAGAGCTGCAGCCTGCCTCAGAGCAGTGAGAAGAGGGGAATAAGAAGGAAGGGCAGGGTATGGAAGTGAACGCCCCAGTGCTGCTGTGGCCAGGCTGCATCCTCGGCAAGCAGGTACACGGGTGGGAAGGGGCAGCTGTGCAGTACCTGTGCTGCGTGTGGGCATGAGGCCAACGCAGGCGCGGTGAAACTGGGCGCATGCTGCACACCACCAGGGCTGCATGTGGTGGGAGGCCCCGGCCCCATCTCCCCAGGATCAGCCCTCCAAAGGTGCCTGCTGCACTGCTCTTGGATGTGTGGAGAGGCAGATGACATCCCTATAAAGGCACTCATCATCAGGCAGGAGCAGAAGTGCCCCTCAAAGAGCACATATCAGCCGCTGCCTCTGATTTTGTGCTGACACGAGAGATGGGGCAGCCACAAATTCCTGATTCCCTTGAGGTCAGAGCTAGAGGCAGGATCAGAACTAGAACCAAGACCAACTGAGAGGCTTTCACCCTCTTGGGAGGCAGGAGCTGTGTGGTGCTTCACGTTTGTGAGTGCACAGCGGTGGCTGGCGTGAGCTGAACTTTTTCTGCAGGACCTGGTGGCACCCTGGGCACAAGAAAGGCTGGCGTCCGTGAAAGCCTTGCTTTTCGAGGTGGTGTCTGGAAAGTGTGGCTAGGGATGAGCGACACCAGGGCTGCCTTGAGAACGGTTATGCTCAGGGAAGCAGAGCATGCAGAGGCGGTAGCCTTCGAGCAGTACTCAAAGGTCCTGGTTTTACAGCGAGCATCTTTAAGGACCTGCTGCTGAACGTGTGTGGTAGCGCCGGGGAGGACGCGGCTGTGGCTAGGAAAGCAAAAGGCTCGTCAGGAGCTGCCTGCGGTCAGTGGGAGCACCGAGTGCCCCTTGCAAGGGACCGCGGGGTAGGCGGCCGGGCCGGTCTCCTCCCACCGAGCCCCGGCCGCGCTGGGTGACAGGGAGGGTGGGTGACAATAGCAGCGTGGCCGCCCGCTCCGACTGGGCTCCGCGGCGACCGGGAGCCGCGGGAGGCTTCTCCTCCGCCCCGGCCCCGCAGGCGGGACCCCTCCGAGCGCTGCCGCTGCCACACGCCACGGCTTCAAGCGTGCGGTAGGTGCGGGGCGGGCCGGCCGCCCCCGACGGCAGGCAGCGCAGGGACAGGCCCGGCGCGCTGCTGGGGGCCGGAGGTGCCGGTGACAGGCTGCCGGGGAGGGGGGCGGAGGGGCTGGCTGTTCCGGGCCGGCTACCGGGGAAGCAACAGGTCAGATGAACCGATTAAAATTCGCTGCGACGTCTGTGGTGCCGCGTGTGCCGGTGGAACGCACCTCGCTGTTCCGCACCCACGCGGGAGGCGCGGCAGGGAGGGGGTGGGCGCGCCTGGGTAGCAGCGCGGAGTGCGGAGCCGCCGCCCCGCTCTGCTCCGCTCCGTTCCGCGGGCATGCGCGCCTGCCTCGCACATGCTCACTGCGCCCGCAGCGGGCGCGCACACTCCGCAGCGCTGCGGCTCCGCGCTGCGCCTCCGGTGAGTAGGGGCTTGGGGGGTAGGGCCGCGGAGCGGCTTCTCTCCGCGCCCGCGGAAGCGACCGGCGGTAGCGGGGTCCCGAGCGGGGCTTTGCCTGCCCGCGGCGGCCGCGAAGTGTGAAACTGTCTGCGTGTGTGGTGCGCGGTGCGGTGCGTGGGAGCGTCGCGTCGCCGCGGAACCCGTCGGGGGCTGGCGGCACTGGGGGAGCGCTGTGAGCTCCCTCCGCCGGCGCGGAGCGCTGCTTTCCGTGGCGCTGGGGTCCTGACTGCGGCGTTGCGATCGGGCATTAGCCGCGGGCGTTAATTGTCGCGCAGCGCTTGGGTTTGCCTCAAAGCTGGCTGAGCTCGGTAACCGCTTTAAAAGGCGAGGAGTGCTTCCAACCAACACGCGTGGAGGCTCTCCCGCGGCTGCACGCCTGAGGGAAACCTGCGCAGTGATTTGTGCAGTTTCGGTAAACTTTTTCTGAGCGTTGAATTGTGCTCGAGTGCTGTGAACGGCCTCTGAAGGGAATTATTTGTGGTCCACAGCCACTCTTTTCCAGACATTTCCAATACCGATCGGTTCCATTCTATCAGATCGTGATTGTTCAAATACTTGTGGCTGACCAATAAAGACTTTGTCGGTCTGCATCACATCTACGAACAGAAATTTTGTCCCGCGTGGGATCAGATTCACCCATCCCTTAGTGCGGTCACAGGCGGTGGCAGGAGGTGTTTAAAGTTCGATCCTTCTTGTGAACTTTACTAATCTATCGAGAGTTACTTCTCTCTGCTGTGCCATCCATAGAAGAATCACCCCCCACCCCCTCACCCCCAGCACTTGAGCAGGGCTGTCCAAAGTCTTCCTGCCTGCCTGCTCTGTGCGTTGGGGCAGCCTGGTTCCCAGCAGCTGGCACGGATTTAGCTTAGCCGTGCTGCGTTTAATGCTCCCTAGGTCGTTTCACACGTCAGGCGTTACATTGTTTTGTGTTACTCGTTGCTACACACAGGATAAATTCCTGCTCATCCTTTGTGACACCAATAAACCATTTATATTCTTCAACGAAACTGACTTTTTTAATTTCTACTTTGAAACTGAACCCATCGCGTGGCCTCTAAGGTTGCACATGCAGGTAGGAAAGATTGCAGCACAAATGCCTTGAAAATTATCAGTGCTTGCAGCTTTGGAAACATTCCAGATGCTTTTTCAGCATGTTTTGAAAATTCCCTTGAAGTGGCACGGCAGCTGATAATTTAATTATTCTAACTTATAGCTCTTAATAACAATTAAAAAAAATATCTTAATGTGTGGTGCAAATTAAATGGTGAAGCTATCGAGTCAAATTGTCCATGCAGCCTCCTTGACTCCCTCACCAACAGGTCAGAACATTTGGCTAAACAAGGAGCGGTTTGCTCTGTTGGGTTTAGGCTCATCGATTTGCTTTGCTTTGTTTTGCTCGCTCCCCTCGGCTCCTTTTCCTCTAAAATACTACGTAGAGGCTCAATTCCCATGACTCACTCATCACCGTTATTGGGCTGAAATGCTCGAAATAGGCTTCTATGTCAAATACCTCACAACCTTGGCACTCTTAAATTTCATTAGAAAAGCTTCATTAGGGAGAAATAAAAATGTTGTTGATAATTCTCCTCCCCCCAACAATAATTCCCATATCCAACTAGACTGTGTGTGGATATACAGAGGAACTAAACTCAGGTGTCCAGACGAAGAACACCACTTAAAGAATCTCGTGTGCTGCCGTGGTGTTGTGCTTAGCTGGCTGGCAGCTACATTTTTGTGGAAATGCAGCAATTTCACTATTAGCCCTGCAGAAATGTGTTGCATGTTTAACCTCGGCGCCGTGAGGCATCGCTGGGAAGGCGGTGGGGCTGCATTTGCCTGTCTCTGTGTATGGACACACTGCTGACAAAGAAAACAATTAGAGAAGTTAGTAATTTTCTGCTGTCTTCCCAACTGTTATTTATGATGTGCAGCAATGAAACAGCTCTTCTGAAATCAGCTATAATTCTCTTCAGGAAGATTTGTTTCTTCTGTGCCAAATTTTGCAGCAACCAGATGGCTTTAAGGTGTCTTCAACTGGAGAACAAGCGAGAACAGTGCTGAAGACTAATTATTCCTTGCAGTAAATTGATTTTGCAATAAATTCACAGGTTGTTAGGCTTAATCTGTGGAAATGATTGTTAAGATTACTCGTGCAGTGAAAAATGCCTTTCATTTTGTGTGTGTGTGAAAGCTAGCAGGAGTTTTTAGAATGCGAGGGAAACATTTTCGAGTTATTTTTGCCTGGCTGGGGTTAACTTCTATTAGGGACAAACTGTTAAATGAAGTTGTGAATTCAAATCCTTGTCTTAAACCGTGGAATGCTGCAGTTTTAATGTGAAGATTGAAAATCCATCCCGTTAAGTGGAGAGGTCGTTTGGTGGCTGGAGCAGGGAAGTCTGGCACTGCTGTTTGCAGCCTGCAGTTGCCGTATGCATGTGCAGCGTTCACAGCAATGCAATATAAACTTGATTGCTCCGTGGTGTGGTCTCCTGGACTAACAGCCAGGTTCTTTTCATTAAATTTCACATTGTGCTACACGGGACAGAGGAATATTTATCCCAAGAAGGGAGGAAAAATGTGTTCAGAGCTATAAGCAACGGCATACACAACAGTAAAGCTGTTCAGATTTTAGATGCATCCTCCCTTCAGTACCTTAATTTAGTAAAAAAAAAAAAAACACACAAACAAAACCAAACAAAAAACAAACAAAAAAAAACCCCCCAAACCCAGGAGTTTTAAATTATTTTCTTTAACATGTTAAAAAAAAACAAAAAAAAAAAACTACAACTGTTCAAACCTCTTGGCATAATATTCACTTTGGTATGAACAGGCAGAACTCAGCAAATCTCTTTTTCTTCCTCTTTCCTCTGGAAACCCAGGAAGACCATCCTGGTTGGGACTGTTTCTTAAGGGGTCTCATCAGAAAACAATTCTTCATGACAGTCTAATTCTTAAAACAATTGACCTTTATTTGCAGATCTTAACTCAAGTAATGATGTTTAACAAACACCTTGTTTTAATCAGGTGAGGCTAAGCCCCTCAATTAGGATGCAAATAGTTGCTCATCTCGGTTGGGTCATTTGGGGCCTGGAGGCGTTGCCCTTGGCAGGTAGATTTGGTGCCCTCAGAGTACTGAGGCAGGAGAAAGCAGGAATAAGGCTTTAAGATTGTGCAGTTATCTTGCAAAATGTTGTTTGATCCCAATGTACAAAACCTGAACCAGCTCTCATCAGCAAGTTGCTCTGGATTTACAGCTGCAAGAGGTGTGAAAGGAAAATTTGATCCAAATTAGTGGTTACTGTGAGATGGTTCCAGTGAGTGTGTCACAGAGAGAGTATTTAATTAAAAATAGTCAAACCTTTTTCCACTCTGTCTCTCTGCTTGGGCTTTAATTATGTACTGGAATTGTTTTAAAGGTGTAAGAAAGGAGATGGGAAAGATTACAGGGGCACAATCCTTCCCCTCTGAAATTATTTGTCTGCAGCTGCTTAAGTCCCAGCATTAGGAGTCCCACATAAACATGTTTATTTAGCAGCGGTGTTATCTCTGAGATTGCACAGGGTTCATTAACATGGAGAGAATACTTTTTTTGTTTAATAGTGTGTGGGAGCTGCCAGAGGTCAGAGGAGGTTGTTTGCCTGAAGTCGAGATGGCATCTTGGCTTTGCTCGCACTCTGTTGGTCACCTCTGCCGCGTCCGGGAAGTTCTTGGTTTGTGGCATGCGAAGGTGTTTGCCTCCTGTCTGTGCCCAGGGGCTCTGCGCGCAGCCAGGAGTCTGCTGTTGGGCTGTGGTAAGGCTGCTGGGGAATTCTGAGGAAGGTTTGTTGTAACTTCTGGAGGATCCTTGGAGTCGGGGTTTGATAGAAGGAAAGCAGCTTGGAAAGGAAGGAGCGGCAGGGGAGTGGGGAGCCTGGCACAGTGCTGTGGTGGTGGTGTGGCTGTGGATTTTATAGAGCTGGGGAGATGGATTGGGACATTCAGAGTGGTTTGTGTGCTGGTGAATTACTTGGTGTTGGTGTGGCTGGGCCATAGCTGGACTGGAAACGGCTGTGCTTGGTGGTGACGCTGAGCTGAGACTCAGGAGAAGTGGCACCTCCGTCTGCAGCCGACGGAGTGGGAAGGGGCCGTTGGGTCTGGACAAAGCTTGCAGGGCACTCTCTGCTTTTCTCCTGTGGACTAGAAACGTGCTTGGATGTGTGCAACTGCATCAGCCACGCTGGAAATAACCTTGGAGGGGAGCAGTGGCAGCCTGGGGTTTGAGAAGGTTACTTGAAATGGTTTGCTACGCTTCGTGTGTCCAAGCTGAGAGCCTGCCCTGGGCGCAGCGCTGGGGGGGCAGTTGTGGCAGATGTGCCCTGGGCGCAGCGCTGGGGGGGCAGATGTACACACTCTCAGATGCACAACTGCATTTTTTAGTTTCAGCTTCTTGAAAATGCTTCTCGATGTTTCCAACAAGTTGGTCAATTTCTGCAGCCCAGTTTAGGCGGGGGGGGGGGGGGTGGATGTCTCTTCGGGTTGGTTTTGGTTTTGTTGTCTTTCTTCTTTTTGCCTCAAAGGGAGAAGATCATTTAAATGTCCCTTAGAAGAGAATAGAAAAATGACTTGTATGATTTTTATCAAGCAAGGCCCACTGGTAGACGATGACTAAAAAGCATCGAATAAAGTGAGCTTTAGCACAGAGGTTAAAGTGGCCTTGGAAGATGCAGAGGGAGCGAAGCACTCCACAAATGTGCTGTTTTTTAAAAGCATAGAAGCAAAAATAGAAGGGATTTTAAAAAAATAAACTGAACTTGTGTGTTGGTTCTAAGTTGTAACTGAAGTGCACCGAGGGCCTGGATATTGTTTTGAAAAGCCAGCAAAACAGCTATTTCTGAAAAATAGTAGGTTCCCTCAGGAGGGGAGGGAGAGAAGAAAAATCAGTGTTATGTTGGGGGGGAATGTCTGGGCAGGGTTTTCTTCTCTGAATTCTTTTCAGCACGTACTTGCTCTGTTCTGTATTTTTAAGAAATTATACGGACAGAAATTTTGTTTCTTTACCAAGGCAGTGAAAACACCAAGAGTCTTTTTTATAATTTGGAAGGAATGTGAAAAGAATGAAGCAGTTAAAGCTAAGTGTATTAGATCATACGCCTTAAATGCATAAATAAGCATAACTGCAATCACAGAACCCAGCGTTAAACCACCAGGAAAACTCACCCACCAGTCCCGATGGCTTCAAGGGAATGACCTCAGCCATTGTGAAATTTGTGCCTAGTTGTTGACTGACATTTTTTTGTGGAGGCAGTGCATGTTTCCTTGGGGTGTGGGGGTTGGTTTGAAAGACCACTTGGGCATGTCACCTGATTGTATTTTGGTGGTGGTGTTGTCACTGCCAGGTTTGAGAACAAAGACTGAAAATGGGATTGGGGCTGGGTAGGAGCTGGGCCTCAGCGATCTGAAAGGCAGGTGAAGGGTTTGTTACTGATGGGCAGAGGCTGGTAGGAATTGATTGAAGTTTTGGTTTTCAGATGTTAGAAGCCTCCTTGATGGTAGCCCACTGCAAACTTATTCCCAGCTGGATTCCTCTTAAGGAAGTGAAAGTTTAAAGTATTTGGTTTCCAACCTGAGAACGCTTGGGGTCTGTGTCTTTACGTGAGTGCTGTGTGAAGTGCTGGTGTCCTTCATCTCCCCTCTGCTTTTTGGAGAGGAAATTGATGCATGGCAGAACCACAGCTTGCCTTTGCTGCAGCACTGCTTAGTAATCCAGGAAAATGGAAGTCCTGAAGGGTTTCAGCAATAACAGATCTCTTTGGGAACGTTGTTAAATGAAGCAGCACTGCACACTGCAGGCCCTGGCAGAGGCAAGTCACTCTGCAAGCTTTCTCTCTGCTGTCTGTTTCTGGCGGTGGGCTCCTGCTTTTCTGAGCTGCAGTAATTAAAGAGTGTCCAGATTTAATTGCCCCTTCTTAGATATGCAGAACGCAAATGGGTGACTCGATGCCGTTTGGTGGCTAACGTCAGGCATTCAGGCCCACGGTGCAGAAATTTTCATTTGCCATCCTGGCTTCTGAGAAGGAAAACAGCCCAGCTAAGTAAATAAATAGAAGTCCTAAATAAACAGAACATTTAATACTGGTCAGCCTAGCTAGTAACTGGTTAACTCACAGAGAGCTGATGCTTCTCGGTGCTGGAAAGGGCAGGCTTTGGAGAGAAGCTGAAGCAGGGCAGCAGCCTGGGACTCCCCAACATAGACAAGGGTCGTGGGGGGGAATTTCTTGAACTCAGCAAATGCTTTAAAAACTGGAAATGCCTCTAGGATTACTCAGGCACCCACAAGAAACAGTGAGGGGGAAGTGGAGCAGGTATCTGATTCCTTTTTTGTTGTTGTTTTTTAGCTCGATTGGGTAAGCAAAGCAATGTGGGGGCCTCAGTAATTTACAGCTGGGTCTGTGCACCAGCAGAGGTTCTCAGCTCTCCTGAAGGCAACTTCTGTCTCTGTTGCAAAGTCTGACTCTTGACGACAGGTTCGCTTCGGCTCTTCACTGTGCAGTTGTCCTAGGTCAGCTTTGGAAGAGCTTTGATCAGCTTTGGAGTTTAACAGTCACTGCCTGATGAATCTTGGTTAGCCAAGATGCATTTACAAAATGCTGTCAGTAGATGTTGGCAATCTGCACTCTGGTTTTGTGGATGGAAAACTTGCAGTTTGCAGAAAGCTGCAGTTTTGTAGGCAGACTGCAGTGCTGCTACACCAATTTATCACACACACCTCCCACCCCCCTGCTAATTTCTCTGGCTGAAACAACTCAAAATTTTGTTCAGAATTGAGCAATACTTTTTATTGGAGAAAAATTGCTTTGCCACCCTTTCACAAGTGAAAAGCACCACTCATTGTGAAGTGTGGCTTCTTTCAGCAAAACACTCACCTGGGCTGTTCTGGATTCTTTCTTTTTCTTTTAATTTTTTTCTTTCTTTAAAGTGAACTGTTTGTTTGTTTGTTTGTCTTTGAGTTTATAAGAGCATGAGGCTTGTTAGCTTATGTTTGGTAGGTGCTAAGTAAGTTGACACTGCTTCTCTCGACTGAGATATGAATTAGGAGTAAGTCAGCCTTGATGGTTGTAGCACTGAGGGGCAGGTGCACACACACACGCTCTTGGATGCACAATTTCTTTGAGAAACATTTTCAAGGAGCTCAAACAATGTTTCCAACAAGTCAGTGAATTGCTTCAGCCCACTTCAGGGGCGGGGGGAGGCTCTTTGGACTGGGTTTCTGTGGGGCGTTTTTGCCTCAAAGGGAGAAGATCATTTAAATTTCTTTTAGAATAGAATAGAAAATTGACTTGTGTGATTTTTATAGATTTAATAGAATATAGATTGAATATAGATTTAGAATATAGATTTAATAGAACAGACCTGTGTGATTTTATCAAGTGAGGACCACTGGTAGGTAATGACCAAAAGGCATTGAATAGAAGGAGCATCAGCACAGAGATGCAGTCCTGCTGCCAGGCAGTTCCCACTCTTTTCACCCAGACAGGCTGGGCCCATGTTGAGAGGGAGCAGTTGGAAGTCTTTGGTACTTGTGGCACAGATGCCTTTAAAAATAATTAGCTCCAAAGATCTCATTGTAGCCAGTGTCAGTGTAGGTCCAGCTGAGCTCCTCAGTGCCTGAGCCTTGTGCAGGGGGAGCAGGAGCTGCTGTGTTTCTGTGCTGTCCACACTCACAGGCCCTGTTTGCAACTCGGCAAAGGTTTCAGCAGCAGCTGGCAAAAGGACAAACCCAAACTGGATGGAAAGCCAGGACAGGACCCTGCAGCTGCAGTAAGAGTGGATGCAACCTCCTGCACCAAAAGCACTTGGCCACACTAAGGTCTTGGAATAACATCTCTGGCATGATCCCTGTGTTGGTGAAGTTAGGAGTGTAGAAGGGAAATAAGGCAGGCTCCAATTATTTATCAGATTAATTACCCAGATCCTCATTGTGGTTAGCCTGGGTAGACTGTTGTGTAAATGCCTGCTTTAGAGCAACCTTGGCTTTCATAAAATTCAGTTACCTCTGTATGAAAGGCAGGCTTGGGTCTCTGACCCAAAATACTTCGTGGTTCAGCAATGTAAATGTGTGACTCTGGGAGGCAACGGGAGGAACTTTCTGTATGGAAGCTTTGACAGGTCTTTATGTCTCTCCTCAAGATGGCTTTGCCCTCTTTGGTGTCTCTGCAGCTGAACATCTGAAGCTGTGGTTAGAAGGAAGCCTGTTCCCTGCGGGTTCACTTTGTCTGGCAGTTGCCCTTCCTGTCCAGTGCGGCAGATGAGAGTAGTCTGGGGCAGATAAGTGGCTGGGAAGGGGCACGCAGGGAGCCAGCTGAGGCTGCTGTGAAGTATTCGAAGAGCAGCAAAAAGCTTGGGTGCTAGGTTAGCTTTGAAACACCGCTTACAACCCCCTGCAAAGCAGCACAAAGCAGCACAGTGATTTTGGGTTGGAAGCAGGAAAGGATGCTACTGCTCAGGGGCAGATGCGCCGGAGCTTGGCACTTTCCTTCTTGGCCCCCAGCGCTGCTCCTCCCCCGGTCCACAAATCAGGACCATTCCATCACGGCAGTGGTTTCACCGTAGCTGTGGCGTGGGATGGTTGCTTAATGATGCACAGAAGCACTGTGCCCTGCTTTAGGACAGGAAGTGGGAAAGGAATATTGTTTTGAACTTGAACTTTGGGAGCAGACAGAAAGTAATTATCAGAGCTGGGACTCCCCCGGGGGCGGCAGGAGAGCGCTGCGCTGTGCTTGGCAGAAGCGCTCTGGGATCTTCACTGCTTCCCAGTGCTTAATGCTTGAGGTTTACATTTGAGGGAGAAACAATTGCGTGTGGACTTCATGTGCTGTATTTAGCGACAGAAACCCTCCCGCTCTCCCTTTGCCGGGGAGGCAGGGCTCTTAAATATCTGTCTTGGTCCTGGCGTTACTTTCAGTTGTAAAATGAACTCTTTCACTGCCCGGGTTACTTAATGGACCTATTGTAACACGGAGACTTGACCTAATTGATGATAAAGAGCACATAATTGCATGCGAAGCCGGTTAATCACAAGCCACTTGTGTCTGATTTAGTATCCATTCTAAACTATGGAAGTTTGTCTGTCTTATAAAGTAGAAAACACCACTGGAACTGCACGTAGTTGTGAAGTTGGCATTTTGAGTATAACCTTTTAACAGCATTACTGTTAAAATATTACTGACTGCCCTCTAGAAAAGAATGAAAAAAGGCAAAGCTCTGCCCCCACCGAATGTGTTGCTTTATTTCGGCAGCCTCTGACCTCAGCCAGCTCCCGAAGCTCTGGGGGATGGTTCTTGCTCTGCTCTGGCTGCTACTTGGCAAGTTCTTCAACAACTTCCCTATTAGTTTAGATAATTAAACAAAGAATGGAAAGGAATTGTTTGCTAACTTTTTGAAGGTGATACTTCTACCTGTGATAGGTGCATGGGGTTTTATCCTTGGGAAGGAATGGTTCCTGAGTGTCGAAAGTATCGTAATTGTCAAAGCAAAGTGTATTAATTGTCAAAGGATAATTAAATGCACCTTCTCTGCAGTAATGCCTCCTTGATCAGGTTTATGAGGCTATTTTAATCTGACATTCACACAGTTGTGGGATTCTTTGTGGTAAAGTTTTAAAGGCAGTAAAAATTAAGTCATTTTTAAAAGAAGATTGTGTGATGATTTATTGTCGTGGAGTAGGCAAAGTTCCTCTAGAGATTTTAATATCTTCCACCTGGTATAGAAATGAAAAGAAAATATTCTTCAGCTGGTGACTAATTTGTCACCAATACCCAGGGGTCCCTTCATTACAATGCAAGGATGTCAGCTCCAGGAGAAACGTGCAGTGAGAAAACTGAGTGCAGCTTCCTGTGCAGTCACTTGGAAAAGGGAGACACATAAAGGGCTGGAAAGCAGCCGCAGTGGTGTGAAGGAAGGCTCTAAAGCTATCAATCAAGGTAAAGTGGTTGTGGAAGGAGTTTACCTGCAGGCTTCAGTGGAATTCATTAGGACATGTTGGAGGAGGAAAGTCACTCGATACGACTCCAGAGGAGGAGCTCTGACACGCAGCAATACCCAGGCTGAGCTCTCCTCCAAACTGCACGTACTGCATCCTGGTAATGCTGTGAGGAGGAGCTGGGTCGTTGGCAGTCATGCTCCGATGCTCTCACACTTTATCACAGTGTTTAATGAACTGGGTCTAAGACTTACAATCCAGATGAAAATGCTCCTGACAGCTCAAGCCTGACGACGATTGCAGCCTGGCTGCCACAGCAGCGCCTCCACTCATTTCCCCGGTGGCCAAGGCACCTGTGTAATGTTATCACTTTGCCTTTTACTGCCTTAACAGAGCTTTAGCTTCACTTCTGTCCTTCCACTCCTGCAGCTTCCCCACAGCTCAGTCAGCATAAGGAGAAGGAGCCTGAGCCATTGTAACACCAGGAGACTGGCAGGGGGATTTTGGTCTCCCTCGCTTAGGCCAGCAGTTCTGCACTCGGCTGGTGTACAGGTAGGCGCAGTAAAATGTGTTGGATTGAGGACATCTGCTTATGGCCAGCCTCAGAAAAATGTGGAGTAGCCAACTGGCAGTGGCAGCAAAGTGTCTACCTGTGGAAGCAGCCTCTACTGTCTGTTTTACTGCTGCAAGAATCTCAACAACTGGTCTGGTTTCTGCTGCAGGACTTGGATGGAGCAGCCATGGCTATCCTGTGCCCCTGCACCAGCAGCAACCTAGCTGCTCGAGGGCTTTCTGGTTTACTCTTCCCCTACTCCTCTGTACATCTCAAAGTCAGTAGTAGATGTCTGTGACAGGAGAAATGATTCAGTGGAGTTAGAGATTTGGGAAGGAGGAATCAGCACTGCTCCAGAGGAGGTCCTTGTTAGGAGCAATGCACACCACAGCTTTGTGGTGAAGGTGTTTATGGAGCAGGGGAAACTCTGGCAGGTCCTGCAGACTCCAGGCCATGGTAGCTCCATTCTCTGCTTCTTGCTGGAGAGTAAGATTTAATCTAAGCTATTCTCCAGTTAGTGAGAAGAGGAGGATTTTCTGTTCTGCCAGAGGCAGGTTATTGGAATGCAAACTTTGCTTTGCTTCTTGCAGTTTCAGTGTATTCAGTCAGAGCACTGAGGTGAGTGGGAAACATTTTGTATGTGTGTTGCCATATGAGCCCACTCAGCTCCTCTCCCCCTCCCCTGCAGCAGGTTGCTTCAGGACTGGATGTTTCAAATGTCATGATCTGATGGCAGCCGTGCAGTGGCACACTGGCTGTGGGAATGGATTGTTGCTGAAGGAGGGTCAAGGTCTTCTCCATCTTCAGAATCTTACCTCTGCTAGATCTGCTTTCTTGAGAGTAGGCTTTTGCTGTTGGCTTGTTTGGAGGTTTTTTGTTTGGTTTTGTAGTTTAGTTGCTTATAATTTCTGAGTGTCTCTGAAGGTGGAAATGCTGCTGTAGAGACTCATCCTCCTCCCTGGCTCTCCAGAGGCAAAGGCTTTATATGTGTCTGGGGTTTGGGGTTTTTTTGCACGTGTTCTCTGAATATTCCTATTGGCAGTGTAGAAACAGATGAGATGGTCCTGCCATCAGTGGTGGCCACCCTCTGACCTTAAATCGTGTGTCCAGGGCTTGGCGTTTAACATTTCCTTCAGATCTCCTTCTTCAGAGCTTTCCAAGCCATTGACCTGAAGCTTGTATGGCATCGTTCTCCTGCCCGAGTTACCCTGCAAAGGAAGATCTGTGCTCAGGATGTTGCCATTCCTGATGGTGTTGGCAGCTCTGTGCCTAGGAAGATCCTGGAGTGTGCAGGGAAGAGTTTGAGAGGAGCAAAGGATGCCATTGTCAGTGGAAGCAGGTTTGCTCTGGAAAGAGGCCGTGCCAAAGAGAAGTGGTTCCAGTGCTGCTGCACACGAACACCGCAGGTGCTCCACTAGCAAGCTAACATTTAGTTGGGCTTCTTTCTTCTACTTGAGAGCCAGGAAGTGAGTTATAAGAGTCATTTGAGCAGCAGTCAGCCCAGGAGAGAGCTCTGTGGAACCATTTTTATGCTTAACCTGCCGAGCCAAAGCCTTGCCCCAAGTGTTGTCTGCCCCTGCACACAGGCTGCTCATTTGTCACTGATCAGTCAGTGGCGCTTAGCCGCGCGGTGAGCAAAGCCACCCACGCTTGTGTTGTCCTGCCTGCAGCCAGTTGTCATTCTCAGCACCTCACACAGAACTTGGTTTGAAACCCAGCCCAGCAAGGTGCTGCCTCAACCAGCAGACAAACTCTGGATGGCCCCGATGTCTCCTGAGTGGGAAGGTTTTGTTTTGCCAGCACCATGTTCTCTCTCCTTCCTCACATGGCTGCTGCCTGTGCTAATGTAGATAACCATTAGCAAAAGCAGCTGCATGGAGCCTGCAGTCTTGTGGCCCCTGGAATGTAAAATTCTGTATTTCTGTGGCATTCACTCTTACAGGTTAGGGCATGCTGGGCCAAAGTTGCTGGCAATGAAGCCCTGAGTTGTGTCATGAGTCGTTTCGTGCTGCCTCAGGTGGTTGATGCACCCTTTGGATCTTCAGAAGTGTGTTTGGGATCCCAGTCCACAAATTGAATGTTAGTGAAGAGGAAATAGCTGGGATGTGACTTCTGGAGATGTTCTTCAGATGACCCCAGCTGTCAGTAGTGAGGTGCTGAGAAGCTGGAGATTGGCCCTGCAGTGGGAAGCCAGGGTTTAGCTGCTCAGGTCTGACTGCTTTGCCTTGCGCATAGACTGCGCATAGACTGGCTTTGTCCTCACGTCCTGGCTGCAACTCGCACAGCACTTCCCAGCACAGTAAATTTGAAGATTTCCAGGCTCATTTAAGTGCTGTCAACCAAGGCTTGTGCTCAGTCTTAAGCATTTTTTTCTTCTGGGTTAGAAAGGCCTGAAATAATCAGCCTTTGGAGAGGAAGCTGTGCTGTCCTGACATGAGTTTCAAAGAAATATCCCTCCCAGACTGCTCAGAACAGACTGCTCAGATTTGTTCTGCTAAATGTCAGCTTGCAGTAGTGAAGGTAAAGTCAATTTTCACGTTGTCGCAAGCATGACTCGTGTGGGGTTTATTCTCATTCAAATTTCTTGCCACCCTTCTGTTTTTGTACTGCTGTGAAGCTGAAGGTTTGTGTTTTGAGGAAGTGCTCGTGGGGTGATGGGCACCAGCTCAGTGCTAAGGGACATGCTGAGGGCATTTTTGATCTGAGGATTCTGACCGGTCAGATTAATTTTCTTTTAATAAGAGAGATGAGCTCAGTTGTCCTGAACATGTGTGCCCTCAAGAGTAAAACCTCTTAAAAACCTCTTCAGGAGAAGAATTGTGTGGAGCAAAGACCTTGCCAAGCCTCTTCTGCCTGAAAGCACTCACAAGGACCCTGTAGCCAGCCTCAGCCTCTATTCACTGGTGCTCACTAAGCACCAGTGAGCAATCTCCCACCAGTTCCTCAATGCTTTTTCATTCCCCAGTTACAGAGCAGAGCTTTCTGGCTCAGCTTTTAACGGCGTTAGAAGGGGACAGATGATTGGGCTGTGAGGTGGGCAGAAATCTGCCTCAACAACAGAGTTCAGAGGGTTGCAATCAGAGACACAAAGTCAAGACTACAGGGCCCTGGGCCAACTGGTCAAGGGGGTGGCAGCACAGGTAGTGTTCTCTTCTGTCCTCCCTCTTGCAGGGACCAACCCAGAAAGACTGCTAAGGTGCAGGCATGGCATGAGGTGACCCCCCCAAGGCAGTTTGATGCCCCTGGAGATAGGACAGAGCTAAAACAGATGTTGAGTGGGAGCTGCTGACTCAAAGCCTGCACAGGGGCAGTCTGTGGGTCAGGTGGGATGGGCATAGCCTTCAGTGCCATCTTCAATAATCTGTCAGCAAACATCAAAATGTTAACTGACTCAAGTGGTGCCAACTTCAGCTGCATTGGAGCATTTGCTTGTGGTGCTGTGTTTACAGGGAAGTGCAGGTAGCTACTGCCTAGCAGTGGTCTCCTTTGGGCAGGCCCTCACCTGGCATCAGAGTTGCAGCCACCCTGTGAGCAGTGGGACCCTTGCAGCTGGTGCAGTGAGGATAGGTTGCAGGTATGGGGTCAAGGACTGGGTTAAGCTGCCTGAGAGCTGTTTTGACCTCAAAGGAAGTGGCTTCCTCAGCCTGGCTGCAGGGTCCTGTCTCCTCCCCTGCCTTACAAACCTTGCTGGTCTGGCCAAGAAGAAAATCAGGAGGCAGCCTGGTTTGTTGGTCTGGCTGGAAACGACCTGGGTTTGCTGCAGGAGGCTGCAGGAGCTTGTGGCTGGGCAGAGGACAGGGTTGCAGCTTTGGTCTTTGAACTTTTCCAGTGCTTTGGAGCAGGATATGGTTCTGCTGTTGCCCTTCAACTGAGTCAGCACACAAGGTGGAGCTAACCTAGCCGTTGAGGACTGATCACCTCGATCCTTTAGTTCAGGCATTTTTTTCATGTTCCTTCTTTTATTTATGCATTTAATATAAAATTCCAACCCCTACCTGGCTTACAGTTCCAGCAACATATGCCAAGTCCTGGTCTGCTCCCTCACCTGGTTCCCAAGGGCACTTTTGGGTAGATATTTTTGAAATCTGCATCTTAGGCACATTCCAGAGGAGGCTCAGAGCAAGATGTGAAGTTTGCTGTGGCTTTTTCTTCAGAACAGCCAGAGAAGCTGGAGGAAAAGTCAGGCATTGATTTGTGTATTGAGTGGTAAGGATACTTGCCCAGGCAGAGGAGAAGCCCAGAGAGATTTCCTGCAGGCACAGCCTGTGTGTGACATCCTCAGTGGACTTCATTCCCAGCTGAACGTGCTGGGGGTGACTTGCTCACAGCCTGACACCATCTGAGTGGGGCAGTGGTGAGGAGCAGGGATCCTTAGTTTCTGGGTTTCTGAAGTCATTGCTGCATTAGCTCCTGAAAGACCTCACTGCACTGAGCCAGAGCACTCCCAGGTTTTCAGTTGTGACTGGCACAGTTGGGAGATTGTGTTTTCAAGTGGCATTCCCTGCCTTCAGGTGGGGTGGTGGCACTGGCACTGCCTGCCTGGCACTGTGATTACATCTGCCCAAGGAAAGCTGCTCTCTGACAAAAGCACATTATACCTTGGCTCTCAGTGCTAACCAGCTCGACTTTAATTTCACAGCTTGCTGCCAACAACTGCTTTACTAAGGCACAGTGCTCATGATAAATGAAAGTTCACAACATAAAGAAAAATGGAAACTGTTCCAGCTGGCCTGGAAAGGCAGTTGGAGCATTTCTGCCCTGCATAGAAAGCTGCCATCCACATAAACATTTCAAATTACTTTCTCATTTTTAATAATCAGGATCAGACCTTCTGCTATTATTGAGGCAAATGCAAGATATTAGAAACACACAACTTCATTCAGAGCCCATTAGTTACTGACTCTTGCCCAAAGTGAAGCATTTGAAGTGTTCTGGGAGAAACTCACCTTTTAGCTTCAAGTTTTCAGGTTTTTGACGACCTGCTTGGATGAAGGCCCTGAACTGAGCAGCCCCCTCCAGCCCTGCTTGGTGTCACTCAGAGGGATGAGAGTTGCGTCATTTGCTCTTGGAGCTGTGGCTGGTGTATTGTTGGAAGCCCTGCAGCTGATGGGTGCTTGCCCAGGCTACCAAGGGGGGTGTCAGCTGAATTATCACACAGCCTCCCTGCAGATGGAGGAGATGAATTCTTGCAGCACAAAGAGAATGGAGAATTTGTACTTAGCACCATAATGTAAGTTCATGCTGAAATACAGTGCCAGTAACTGACTCCTGTGCCAGTATCTTCACAGCTCTGATCACTGTTGTGTTTTCACAGCATCCTGATCCTGAAGGATCAAAGAAACATTGATTTATTGAGCTCTGGGTCCCATCTCCTGTTGTTCTCAGCCCTTCCCCTTGCTCCCCATGAGCTCAAAAGAGCCAAATACAAGATGAAACCCAGCAGCAGTTGTATGGTCTGCAGCAGGGAGGGGCAGATTGCAAAACTACAGAAAAGAGCTTTTGAGCAAGTCGAAATGGCAGGAAGTGCTGTGGGCACACAGGGCACTGACACTGGAACCTGCTTTGGCCAAAACTCACTGTCAGCCTGTCTGAGCAGAGAATGTTCTCTGCTACTGATGAATGGATTGAAGGTTAAAAATTACACAGTGCTGTGGCATGCAGCTTTGCTGTTGTGTGGCAACATTCCCTGGAGACATCATTGACCTTCCCCTAGCAAGGCAGCCTGAGAGGCGTTGATGTGAGTGTCTGATGGGGCAGGTGTGCACTGCTCAGTGCAGATGCCAGCAGCAGAATCCTTCTGTCCTTTAGTTGAGGAGAGGTGAGGAAATACTCACAAGGAGCATCACCACCCTGCAGCGCTGTGATTTGGTCCCCAGGCCTCTCTGAATCCCCCATGTCCTGTTGCACTCTATAACCTCTCTCATGAGCAGTTCCTGGGGGCTGTTGGGATTTTTACCCCAGGGGTTTCCAGAGCTGTAGGACTGGTTGCTGTTCCTCACCAGAGGCCAACTTCCTTGCCCTGAGTCCAGAAATTCTGCTTCTGTCTGAGAAATGGTTTCTTTTTAGAAGAGGACCTTGGGGCTGCTTTAAATGCTTTTCAATCCCATCTTAGGCCAGTGTGATGAAATAGTTATGGGCTGTCTGCAGGCCTGAGGGGCTGCCAGAGCTCAGGGAGCAGGGAGGTGATGCAGTGAACAAAAACTCTGTCAGCAGCTGGAGGGGATCCTGGCCTGACCCAGTGCTTCCTCTGTTTGCGCTGCTGCAGTCGCCTCTGGCCGTGGGGGAGTGGCAGAGATGCCCTCTGCCAGAGCACGTTTCTTGGCTTGCCTGGCAAAGGCAGGCCCAGACCCTGTGCTGCAGAGCTGCTTGCTGGTGTGGCTGTCGGTGCAGTGGCAGAGTCCCACTCGGGTGTCTGCCCTCACAGCCCACGTGCGGGCAGGCTTGGGAAGGAGCAGGACTGCATCTCTAGAGCTGTTCCCGGCTCTGATATGTTCTCTGCATCCACCACGGAGTGCAGAGCTCCTTTTGACATTTGATCTGGGCTGTTCATAGAGCTTTTATATACACAGAGGGATTTACTGCTTTGTAATCAAGCTGCTGAGGAAAAACGTTGTCCTTTTACTCACTGGGGAGGGCTGTAATAAATTGAAATGGTTTCCCATTAGCCTTCTCTACTTAGCTGAACCACTTAAAATTGCTTTGGACTTTGCCCTTGTCTGACCTCCTCACCTTTGCTCAAACATTTCTGCCTCCAGGAGTGCACTGCTGCTGGTCCTAGAGCCTTACTTCTGCAGTTAGAATTCACTTCAGGCTGAAAGCAGAATGCCAAGGGGGAGGCTGCTTGGAGTTAAGTGCTGGGTAGTTTTAAAACCTAATGCATGGTCTCAATCTCAGGTGATTTCTGAGCTCAGATGCTGCCAGGGTGAGGAGCTGGCACAGCCTGACCGCACGCCTGGTTCTCAGGCTGTATGTGTCTGGATGAAGATAGGTTGCTTTGTTGGGTTTATTGCTCCTGTGAGGTTTCTGTAGCAATAATGGCTTTAGCAGCTGGCAGAGCTGACAGGACCAGAGCTCTGGGGCTGCTCTGGGCACAGGAGGATGTTTAAACAAGTGCACCTAAAGCGCTCTCTTTCTCCTGCCTGTTAAACCAACACGAGTTGCAGGTTTAAACCTGCTGCTAATGTCCAGCTCCTGGTTTAGAGCTGAGAGTGCCCTGGTGTCAAATGCACACTCAGGAATCAGCTGGGCTAAAGGAGAAGGGCACCAGAGTTAGTGGCTAATTCCTGTGCAGTTCAGTTCTGGCTCATCATCTTTGGTTCTGATGGGAATGGTAGGGCTGCACTTACAGAATTCCCAGAACTGGTGTCCTCTGCCTGTTACTTCTCTTTGTATCCAGGTTCTGAGTTCCGGTTCTGCACTTCTCACAGGCTCAGAACAAGCACCTTGGTAGTGTTTAGAGATGGTTTCAGTGCATCCCTGTCACCTGCAGAGCCTTAGAGACGGCGCCAGGCTGGTAACAGTGCTGAACAGGATTCATTCCAGCAATGTGAGATGCCTGAGGAGTGGATAGAGGAAGAGTGACGGAACTGGGAAGTATTTTAACAGTATAAAAGCCTCTCGTTTGCACGTGGAAGGCTGACCAAGCCGACTTGTGTCTGTGCCAGGAAAGCATGCAGGGAGGGCCCAGAGGGATGCTCTGTCGTGGCACCCTTCAGAAACACAGCAACCAAAACCCAGACTCAAGTGGCATTCAGAAAGGTACCTTGCAGCAGCCTTTCTTTATAAGAATTAGTAGCTAATGCCAGTCCATTTGATTCAGGTAAGGCTCCAAACCTGTCCTGCTAGCCCAGTTGTGAAGTGTTTTTGCTAAGCAAGGTCTGGCTTTAAGAAGGGAGCAAGCAGCCTTTGCTCTCCTGGCTGGTCAGTGCGCAGCTTACACCTTGAATCTTTTCAGCTATCTGTGACTATTCCATACTGGTGAAAATATCTCACAGTCTGCATCTGTTTGAGTGAATGCAAGGGAACCACAGGCTGGTGGCAAAGCTTACCTGGAGAGGAAGACCATTGGTGTGTTGTTGAGCAGAGCCATTATGCCATAACCCAGGGCACTTTGGCACTGGCAGCATTTCTGGCCGCGAGGCTGCCGTGCTAGGGTGGTTTGTGGGGTCGTGTTTGGGGCTTCAGGTGCATTGTTATGGCTTAGGGAACATCTGCCCAAGAAATGTGATAAAAAAACTCTGCTGAAGCTTCTGATACTACTTTTGGATTCTCTACTTGTGTGTCTTGGGCCGTTGGGGTGCCAAGGGCAGTGCTGTGAGCAGTTGAGCACAGCAAACACGTTCCCTGGCTTTGCAGTTGCTGCTGCACTCCTGCATCCTGGGAGGGGAGCAGACCAAGCAGTGTTTGCCTGGTGAGGCCTTTCTCTGCTCCAAACCAAACGGTGAGCTTTTGTGATGGTTTGGGAGTTCCCTGCCCCCCCACACTGTGTAAAATCCCCCAGACTAGCCTCAGCCAACTGGAAGTTAAGGACTGAAGCTCTATTTACAGCTCAGCAGAATGCACAAGCAGAGATATACACAACAGACAGGAATAGTTACAGACATATACAAGGGAAAGGTAATACAGAAACACAACACCCCTCCCAGAAATCAGAGACCCCAGGAGGGGCTCCCAACCACCCTTCCACCTTCTCCTCACCCCTATACCTTACCCCAAGGTTTGCCTTATGTGCAAGGTGAGTTTGGAGGATCAGCCAGGGGGTTAGAAGCAGAGTGGTTAGTGAGGTTACTCGGCAGAGATGAGGAAAAAAAAGCCAGAAGCTGCTAGACCGAGACGCTGTGCCCCAGAGACTGTCTGCCCGAGAGCTGACTTATCTATGTTTTGAGTATTTAAACATCTCAGCAAGCCTATGAGTGAAGTAGACATCACCATTGTTTCCTTTTCACAGCCTATAATATAATTTTCTCTATTAAAATATTCCAATTAGTCTCAAACCAGCACAGCTTTTTTGTATCTGAAAGTATGCAGGAATTCATAAGCTGTCCATCTGTATTATGTGTGTACATAACCTGCAAGTCACTAAAGAAATCCTTGCTGCAGCTCCCTGCCTCTGCCTACCTGGGAGCAGAGCAGAGATCAGAGCAGTCAGCAACTGCAAAAGATTCCATGCAAAGTCATGGGCTTGTAAGAGCTGATGGCTGGTGAGAGAATGGCATTTCATAAAGCAGCAGCAGTACTAAAACGCTGTTTGAAGATTTGTATCATTAGCCAATTACTCATGGTCAGGAAGGCTTCCGGAGCAGTGTTGGATGGGATGCTGTGCGATGCCTTCCTGCCAAACCACCTGCAGAGAGAAGAGCCTGGGGGGTGGGAGGTGGAGAGGAGTATCCAAGCTCAGCTTTCAGGTTACCTCAGTGTTGTCCTTGATAGCAGCCTGTGAAATATTTGAACAAAGCAACAGTGGAAAGATTTTTAGCAGCTTGACTGATGCTGTTGGCAGAATGTGGGGAAGAAGTGACTTCTGATTCTGGCATCTTTAGTCTCTGTCCTCACAGGAAGCATTCACAGAAGTTTGCTTAGAAGCCTTCCAAGCCTGTAACATCTCTGCCGTCTTCCAGCCCTGGAAGGCAGTCATCAGGCTGCCGTCCTGTAAGGAGGTGCAGTGTTCTTACAGGCAGCCCCATTCTGGAGTGAGAACTGAAGTTTTGCTACCCTGAGCACCCCTGTCAAAAGCTGTGGAGCCTTTCCTGGCAGGAACCCAGAGTTTTGGTGGAGCTGAGGGTGGTTTTGCCAGCCTTGCTGGAACTTCATTTCCACGCTCAGTTGTTCATAGGTTCATGCATATTCATGTTTCCCCTTGAATTCACCGAGCTTCAGTTTTGAATTCTGAAACCAATCAGCAGTGCTTCCCATGCTCTGCACTCCTAAATGCCAGCTGGGATTTACATCTCCACCCAGCCAAGGATGGTGTTTGTATCTCTGCTGCTCCCATCTTGTCTCTCCCTCCCGTGAAAAAATACACATGGATGTATACTATGAGTTTAAAAAGGAAGTGCTGAGTATGAAATGAAGGCAAACTTCAGTTGCTGGGTGCTGCCTGCAGCTTCAGTGCTTCGACAACGAGAACAGAACTGCTCTGTCTGGGTAACTGATAAACCGACCTGCACGGAGCCTTTCCTTTGGCTCTTTTCTTTGGCTTCCCCTTTTTATTAACCAAAATTAGGGAACAGTGCAAGTGCCCTCAGCAGCCTGGGGCCAGGAGAGTGGATGTCAGGTTTTGGGATGAGTTAGGTTAGTCCAGAGACCACCACCCTCATTGGTGTGCTGGTGCAAGTCGGGTAGCTGGAGCTGAGGGCAAAGCCCACGGTAGGAGCTGCTGTGTTTTGAGGCAGCTGTGAGGTTAGTTCCCTCAGCTCTGCTGTGCCCGTGGGTGCCAGCAAGCTCCAAATTTAGCTGCTGCTGCGTACTGCTTTGTGCAGTGCTGAGCACGTTCGGCGGAGCCGAGCAGGAGTTCTGCTACGCTGTGTGAATAAACTGCTCTGTAAAATAGCCTCGGTTCAGCTGCTGGGGTGCAAAATGTGTGCTTAGCTCTGGGATAGGTCTTCACTCTTGGGGCTCTCCCTGTCAGATGATGGCTCTCAAAACCTGGAGTGCTGCTCAAGGGGTGTGTGTGCGACCCGTGCCAAGCACTTGCCCCACAGACGGGCGGAGTGGTGCGTGGCAGGAGGAAGAGGCTGCCCTTTCCCTTAGACCTTGTTAACCTTTTCCCCGACAAGCCCTGAACTTGAGTTCTTGTGGACAGTCCTGGGACAGAGAAGTGGAGGAAGTGTGACTGTAGCAGGGACCGAAAGTTGTTTCTTCTCAGTCTGCAAGGAGCAGAGGTTGCATTTTTCAGTCCTGCTGTGTAACTGCTCAAAGGCTGCTCCCAGGCACATCCCAAGAACTTTTCCCCTTTTCTGTCCCACTCTCCTGGTTCTGTGTGGTTTTCCCAGTGCCTGCTGTCTCACTCTGCTGACACGTGCACAAGCACACCAAGGAAGTCATGCCTGGATGTTTTAGAGGGGGAGATTCTGGCCCAGACTGTGCTCTGGAGAAACCTTGCAGTTTGGGGTGTTTCTTGCACTCGTTTGCTCTGCAGCATCTGGTGCTGTAAATGTCCCCCAGGAAGCTTCAGGGACTGTGCTGGAAGTGAAAGGTGCAGAGTTTGAAGGGGTTAGCAGATTGGTCATGCTGGATGTGAACCATGGCAGGACACACCCAGCACCTACTGCTTGAGGGCAGGAACAGAGCAGCTGAAGCAGGAGGAGTTACACAGTCAGAGGAGAATCAAAAGAGGAATTCAGCCAAGCAAGAGAGGGCTGCAGGGAGGAGAGATGTTAACGTGGGCTAGGAGAAAACAGGAATGTGAGACCTCTGCATTGGCAGAGAAGGGTTGTGAAGTAGTCAGGAAAGGCCAGAACTGTGCTGGTTCATGGCACTTTTAGTAGGTGTAAGGTCACTTTTCTCTCTTTGACTTTGGTGCCATTTTTGCCCTCACACCCTGGTGCTAACTTACCTGTGTGCACCACACGAGGTTGATGGTTTGGGGCTCAGCCTGCTCAGAAGTGGAAAAATGTAGTAATCCCTGCTCTACAGAGAAGGGAAATAAAGGCAAGGAGGTTAAGTACTAGTTGGCTTTGTAA
Organism: Ramphastos sulfuratus; assembly: GCA_013399055.1. Classification (NCBI taxonomy): domain Eukaryota; kingdom Metazoa; phylum Chordata; class Aves; order Piciformes; family Ramphastidae; genus Ramphastos; species Ramphastos sulfuratus. The sequence goes on along the minus strand of WBNM01034928.1, from coordinate 23,282 downwards.
AATACTCTGGCAAGAGGAAACCTGTGGCTGACACAGAGCTGAATCCAAGTCTCCCTAATGAGAGCCTGAGCCACTGGACTATGGCAGCAGATTTGCCATTTGTGACAATTCCACTGAAAAGTGATTTTTTTTTTTTCCTTTTTTCCCCCCCTTCCTAATTGCAGTTTTACTGGGGATAGTATTTGAAGGTGGCTCCCTAATTAGCAGTTCAGGGAAATTCATGCAGTACTGTAAGTTATTGGCACTCAGGGTGAAAAGCCCCTGAAATTAGACACACTTTCCTTTCTCCTTTTTTAACTTCTCTCACTAGGGTTACCAGGAGTACTATTTTGGGAAGAGGGAACAGAGGTGAGCTCTGTCTGCTTCAACAGCTGAGCACTACATTTTGCACACTTCTTTTTGATTGCTTTGGTTTGCTTCTTTCAGGAGCTCATTGCTGCCCACAGTGGGGATCAGCCAGGGCACCTTTGCATGCTGCTGGTGAGCTGGTCTTATCTGTGCCATCCTGTAGTAGCCAGAGGGAGGAAATTGTTTTGATTCTTCAGTCTGCTGTACAAGTTGTCCCACAAAAATGTGTCAGAAATAAAGTGTGCCCAAGGTGATGAGCTGAAGTTAATCTAGTGTCAGGAAATGCATCAGCTGTTGGAGCAGGCTGGCAGGCTGCACTTTTGGGCTGTGAAGGGCTGAGGGCCTTTGAAGTGCCCTGCACACAGGAGGAATTTGCCTTGAAGCTAGGATACTGCAAATCAAATCTGAGTGCCCAGGCTGAGGCAGTCACCTCCTCAGTGCCACACCTGAGCTGCTCCTCAGATTCCCAAGGAGATAAAGTTGGCTTTTACTCACAGCTGCATTTCCTGCTCTGTGCAGATGATAAAACTCTTTTCTTGGATTACCTGAATGACCTCCAGGCCATTTTCTGTACCTGCAGGAAGATTTCCTGAGCTGCCTTGCAGTGCCATAAATGAAGCAGCCACCTCCATTGCTGTTCTGGATCCTGGCACTGCTGTGTTCGCAGCAGTCCCTGGCTGGGCACTGTGCCTGAGCCCACTCTGTGGCATGATAGGAGCAAACTGCTCTGTGGTGAACCAAAGTGGGCTGGGGATACACTGGTTTTACAGTCACAGCTGTAAGCATCCTCCAGTAAAAGACACCACAAATTTTTATCAGTTTGATTGTTTTTTGGGGGTGGGGAAAAAAAAACTTCACCTTCAAACCAATTCTTACTTTTTATCTATGCCTAAGGAAGGTGCAACAGGAAGTTCCACTTCAATACTCAAACTCCCCTGTATCTTTTTATGTCCCATGCTGGATACTGCCTGAGGAGTGCCTGTTGGCGGGAGTGCATGGCTGCTGCTGAGGACCAGAGGAGTCACCTGCAGTCTGCTTTGAGTGTTCTTGCATGTTGCAGTGTTAACTGAAGTGGCAAAAAGCTGTTCTGGCACTGCACATGCTTCTGACTTCTATTTGCTTGGGGAAGGTGGTCCTGTGTTGAGAGTTGGTGCTTAAAGAGCTTTAACGTTTGGAGAAGGTCAGGATGGAGTGTAGAGTTCTTCAGCTAGATAATGAGTTTTAAGAAACAGTAGTAGCAATTGAAAAATGCTGCTCTCAGTTGGCTGTCAAGAGCCTGGTGGCACCTGTCCAACTGCAGGCAGATGTCCACGTCACAAATCATCAGACCCTTGTATAGACCAGAGAAAATCAGGCCATGTTTTTAGTTGAAGCTGAGAGAGAGGAGTGCAGTGAGGAGCACTTGCACTGCCCCTCTCTTCCACCTGCACCTAAAAGAGGGCACACACCTCCCTCCAGAGCACTGCACCAGCATTGCTCGGCAGCAGCAGACTGCCTCTTGGGAGAGCATAACTGAAAAGGGAAGAGGAACTTGTTGAGACAGATGCGTTCCCCATGGGTCAAGTGTTCTTTGCAGTGGTGTAGTGGAACTTGCAGCAGTGCACAGAGCTGTCCTGGCTGACTGGTAGGGTTTGCAGGCTCACTGTGGTATGCTGCACTCTGAAAGGCACTGTTATGTTACACTTTGGTCCCCATTACTGTCCTTAATTTTGATGTGCCACTGTAAAACTCCTCAGCTTTTCATCTGTCAGTAGGTGCTAGAACAAGTGGTTAGCTGATGGAACTCTTTGTTGAGTCACAAACCCATGGCCTCTTTCAGCACTTTTCCCTCTCCCGCTCTGGATGCTGTTGGTGGCAGCAGTGGCAAAAGCTTTTCTCCATGGCTGCCAAACTCCTTTTAAAGATCATGGCATTTGGTGCCAGCTCTAATCTCTCTTGGTGCCAAACTTGGCTCCAGCAGCGGCAGCTCGACATTGTTAGTCTTATGCAACAGTTGCATTACATCATGGTGAGAGGAGGAAAAGGGATTTTAACAATTCCAGCTATTCAGCTGCCAGGGTCACAGCGGGGAAAAACAAGACGGAAAACAAAACTCCTGAGGTTCAAATGTCAATGTCCCTCTGTACTTTGGCAAGACATTTGAGGCCTGCTTAATATCACCAAATGGCACTTTCAGGAAGTGTTTTGCTTTATCAGATCTGACTTTGCAAAGGAAAACAAGGACGCCTGTGTGAGTGGCACGGGGTCGGCGCGTTTGTCATCAGGAGTTTCCACTCCCCTGCTGCCTGGCGCTGTGTCGGGGACTGGGTGGCAGGGTCCATGACTCTTCCTCGGTCGCTGACATCCTCTGGTCACCCCTATCAACATCCCTTCTCTCTGTCCTGAAACCAAACCTGATGCTAGCAGCTTTGGGATCTTGGGGCAAGGTTAGCTTTTACTTGGGCTTAAAGGAAAAGCTTCAGCCTATTGTCACAGCAGAGCTCTGGGGAAATCAAACCTCAGCCCACCTGAACCCGCAGAGCCAACCAAGCTGTCCCATTTGTTATTGCTGTGGTGGTGTTTTAGCCTGACCTTAAATAGCCACAGAAATAAATTACAAATGGAACAAATCTCAAGGAGAATGCCATGTGAATGTTTGCTCTAAGCAGAGTCCTTTTTCCCTTGACTGTTTCTGTGATGGTGATTGGCACAAGTGGCAAATCAAAGGGTAGTTACTGCTCAGACATTGCTTCTGGTGAGTTGTCTTCTTTCCTCCTAACATCTGCCAGATATGCAGCAGTCAGGTTGTGTTCCTTGGCTCACTGTTGTGGTGCTGTAGCTCTGTAAAGGAGAAGTCTGCTCTGCATAACTTCTATCTATAAACTGCCATCATCAGACTGGATCTGAATTTCAGATTCAGAAAATCCCCTTTGAACCTTTCAGGTACAGGAGGAAAAAAAAAAAAAAAAAAAAAGAGGAAAAAAAAAGGGGGGGGGGGGGGAAGGTTAAAAAAAAAAAAGAGCCATTTGCTGTGGCTGCTGCTGAAGGAAGCAACCTTCACCCCAGAAACACTTCCCAGCAGGGTAACTGCTGCCTGTTTGACACCGCTCGGTGAAGGCTTTAAGCTAAACAATAATTTCCTGTGCTTTAAAAGCATAGGAGGAGCTCAGCGCTGTGAAAATGCACATCTGAGATGCACAGATAGCTGCCAGTGATGATTACACAAACCTTTCCTGTGCTCCTATGGGCAGAGGCAAGCCTAGAATTGGGGGTACCTGACAGGCAGTAACCAAGAATTGCTGGCATAGAACTGCTTGCCCTGATGGTAAATAAACACTGAGCAGCCCTGTGACAGGGAATGGGCAGAGGGGCTGTGTACGGCCATGATGTGCTGGTGTCAGAGCTGCAAGCCTTGCCTTCCTGCCTGTAGCCTCTCTTTGCTTCCTCAGGTAAACCATTTGAGATCAATACTCATCATTAATAATGGCTTCTGTTACTTTATTAAGAGCTAACAGAGGAGGGAAGATTTGCTTTCATTAGGTCAGGATAAACTCTCCAAGCTCAGCTGAGTGATATCCTTTTTTTGCAAGACCACCCTCTGCTCTTTTCGGGAAGGGAGGAAGGGTTGTCACTGAGCGAATGCTAAACTGAGCGAATTCAGTAACCACAGTGGTTACTGAATCCAGATTGGTAACCTGATTTACTTCAAAACAGGGTAAGAATACCAGAGTACAGTTGGATTTCATTACTCAGGAGCAAATCTGCTGTGCATTCAGGCCATGCACTTGGCAAGCAGCTTCAGGGTGAGGTGGTAATGAAGGATCACCTGCACTGGCAGTGCTGCTCACAGCTCTGCAGGCTTTGCCTCCTGAAGCAGTCTGCTGAGCAGCATGGGAAGGAGGGGAGCAGCTTTATCTACATTATTAGGCTTAGCTACTTTGACTCAACATGTCTGAAGATTACTGAGCCAGAAATTCCCTTGCTGATCAGAGTGGTCTAAACGTTGTGACTCTGGCACTGCTGGAAAACTGAGCATTGATGGGGCAGTTCATTCCAAAATCCCACGGGCTTGGCACCACCAGTCTGGTACAGGGAGGATGGGAAGAACAAGGCAGGAGGGTTGAAGGCTTGCAAAGCACATGGGCCTCTTGACTTGGGTATGAAATGTGCTGTCCCATCAGAAGTGGGCACAGAGTCCTTCCCATCCACAGAGCGTTGAGTCTCAGGGTGATTCTATCTCCCTGACAGACAACCTGCCCCTGGGCCACAGAGCAGGGCTTGATGCCACGGCTGCCACAGACAGGTTCAATCAGCAGTTACTTGTGTGTGCCAAGTTCCAGTTTAGTGATACTTTCATTAGGAACACAGCAAGAAAAATCCAAAATGAAAAGGAAAATCCTGTTCCTCTCCCTCACAAAAACCCTAACATAAAAATCTGTCAGGCAAAGAGAAGTAACTGGGGAAGCCAACTTGAGAGGGGTGGAGAGTCAGAGTAGTTCTTCTCCCCCACACGTAGCAACTTTCTGGGTTACCAGAAAGACTTCAGCACTGAATCCTTTTAATATGAGGAGCTGAGCCAGAGTTGGGATGCTGCTCTAAATTCCAGCCTGTAAGACCAAGCCAAAGCAACACAGGATACTCACTGTACTGCTAAATGATGTTAAGCTTCCAGGTTCCTTAAAGAATGTCTTCAATTTCAGGGAGACCACCAACTTTGCTTCGTTTCCTTCTGCTGAGTAGGGCATCAGTTGCCTTTGGGACCATGAGGCTGATGTTTGTGTTTTCCCTCACCAAAACACTTCACAGATCACAGAATGATGTGCTGATGTAGATCACATAAATGATGTACTGAGATAAAATATTTGGCATTCATTGCTTCTGAATCCTTGAGGACAATCATCCTTGGTGTATTCGCACAGACAGATGAGGTCTGGGTTCCCTTCTCTCGCTGAGGGCAGAGGAGAGTCTCAGTCAGAGATGCTTTCAGCCTCCTGGGTGTGCAGCAGCCCTCCCTCTGCTGTCTTCCCTGCCCAGAGAGCGCCTGCCCTGGGGGCTCAGCAAGTGTCGTTCCCACTCCAGTCTCACCTGCCTGGTTGTGCTGGGCCTGCCCTCATGTCCAAGGGCCTTTTACTAACTTGCATTTGGTCGTTTTCCCCCATAGCTCTTTTTGAATTATTGCTCCCTGAATGCTGCTCCTTTACAGGCTGAGAATGGAGGTGCTGACACAGGCCTGTTGTAAAGGGCCAGCCTCACCTTTCTCACTGGGTTGTTGGAGCCATTGCAGGACTCCTGACAGGTTTCAGAAGTAAATTAGAAAGGTGAAGAAATTCTCATGGTCTGGGAATGGAGAGCTTTTGGACCCGAGTGAGAGAACGTGCCCTGGAGGACAGCTCTTGCACCTCCCCTTGGCTGTCTCTGCTCAGAATGTCATTGGCATGGACATTGACATTGCAGTGGTGCAGCAGATTTCACCTAAAGATTTCAGAGCACTTTCCAACCCCTGTAAAGTGCTTAACTGGCAGTTTGTGCTGCATTTCCCGGATTTACAGAGGACTTGAAGTGGTCCTGAGAAACTTGCCCAATCCATTAGTTTTGCTCTCAAGCTCTGTCACTAGAACTGCAGTTCTCAGGTTTACCCTTCAGCAGCTACCCATAGCTCTCCTTGGATGGTGCTAAACTCAGTCTGGTCACAGCGTGCACCTTGATATTGCACCATGTTACTCTTTTGTTAGGGGCAGCTGCCAGTGTCTAAGGGAGCAGCCGAGGCAGCCTGCAGCATCTTCACCGTGTCCTGTGCGAGAGCTGTTCTGGGTGGGCACCACCCTTTGCTGCACACAGTTGCCTCTGAAGCAGCTTCTCAGGATCTGGCTGGTGCCAGTGTTTATGGGTTACCATGCAGGTCTGCATCCACAACAACGTGAGACAGCCAGCGGCGGGCAGAGCCTCCAGCCGCGGGCAGAGCATCCAGCGGTGAGCATAGCCTCCAGCCGCGGGCAGAGCCAGCTGCAGACAGAGCCAGCTGCCGGCGCTCCCTGCAGCCAGCTCCCCAGGTTACAGCCCTCGGGCGCTGAGCTTCCTGGAGGATGCTTCCCTCTGGCACTTGCTACACTTCTTGGCCAAGGTCCGCTGCGTGGCACCAGCCTTGTTTACACTGGTCTTTAGAAACTCTCTAGCTCCTCTCTGCCTTCCCTTGACTGTTGAGTAGCAGAAGGAAAAAAGAGGTTGCTGCTAATGGTCAGCTCAAAGTGAGCTGAGTGAAGGCTCCGGAGTGGGACACAGATCAAAACAGGAGGGGTGTGGTGAGACGAGTAGCTGTGCCCCCTCACTGATGGATGCATTCAGGCAGGGGCTGCAGCAGCTCTGTGAGGGAGCCCAGGTGATTTCAGCACGAACATCTGGATTAGCAGCTGTCCTCTTGTTATGAGTCTCACATTTTTTCTTAGGTCATATTTCTGTGTTTTACATTTTAGTGAGATTTTAGCCCTTGTGGTTCTGAAGAGAAGGGCTAAAAGCAGAGCTCTTCAGGGTGGGAAGAGGTGCCTGAAGTGCAGCAAGTAAGACTGCTGAGCTGGACCCTGCAGTGAGTGGATCTCCATCTTTGGGGGCAGTCGTTCCGCGTTCCGGGCTGCGATTCTGCAGCTGGTTTCCTGCTGTGTTTGATGGCTCTGGACAGAAAGAGGTGGCATGGAATTGAGAATAGTGAATGCCAAAGAGAAATGGGGAAGCTGAGAGAGGTGATCTGTGTGTGTGCGTGCACATAGACACAGGTTGGTTTTCCAAATGACTGCACCCCAAGCTTGTTTTCCTTGAGCAGCTCAGTCCTGTGTGCTGCCTGCCCACCGCAGGGTGCTGAGTGCTTTATTCTTTGGGAAATAACAACTTCTGCAAGCAGGTTTAGCAGACAAAACCTCCAAGGCACGCCGAGAAACATCAACTCTATCGTTGAGATTTATTTCTAAGGGACGTCCTGGTGTTGACTAAACCCCAGTGACTCAAAGCAATTCTGGAAGGTATTTTCCTGGGCTGCCAGATTGAGAGTCTGTGGCCTGGACCCCATCATGAGCCCCTTTCAAGCTGTGGAGCCCCTTTCAGGCTGTGCTTTCACAACAAACAGTGCGGGCAGCTCTCCCTGTTTGTTTCATGTGTACCCAGGCCCCTTTACCTGGGAGCGCTGGGGCAGAAAGCTCTGATGCTTCCCCTGCTCTATCTCCCTTCAATCTCTTCCTGACTTAATTGCAGGAAGAGCGGGGGGGGGGGGGGCTCCCAGCCCAGCCGCGCCCCGCTCTCGCTTCTCACTATGCCTCTGGTTCTGCAGTGTGGGGGTCGGACAAGGAGCACCTGGAGGAGGAAGTAGTGAAGCCCTGTGAGGAGCAGCAAGAGCATTTCTTTGTGAGCAGGCAGCCAGTCCCACCGAGGGCTGCCGAGTAACAGCCGAGCCAGGCAGGGCGCGGAAAGGCAGGCGGCAGCAGGTGCTGGAGCCCGCGGGGCAGGGCGCACTGCTGGAGATTCAGGGCTTCAGGGAGTTGCCTTTGCCAGTTCCAAGTGCTGAAATATATCAAGGATGATGATGATGATGATGATGATGATGATGATTATTATTATTATGTGAAGTTGCATCCAAAAAAATTAGCGAGACAGGATATTTGGATATTTTTACTGCCTGGTCTACGGGTCAGAGCAAGACAAAAAACTTTCAGTGGAAGTACAATTTTGGTCAAAAAGACTGTTTGATTAAAAACAAACAAATGAACAAAAACCCAGCAAAAAAAACCAACAACAAAACCAACCACCAAACAAACAAGAAAAGCCCGCTAAAAAAAGAAAAAAACAACCAAATGAAAAAAAAAAAACAAAACAACCAAACAAAAAAAACCCCAAACACAAAACCAATGAAAAAAACAAAACTAAACCAAAAAACCAACAAAACCACCCCCAACAAAAAACTACACCAGAAAAGTCCCCAAACTAAACTAAAACAGGACCAAAAACCCATGTGGGGAAGGGTTTAAAGAGCTGCTGGAATACTTTGGGTATTTTCAAACAATAGTGTCTCAGAAGGGTGACAGAATTGGGCTGTTCTGGTATTTTCTCAGTTATTTTTCTTGAAATTGCTGAGAATTAACACATTTAGAAAAGGAAAAGGAATTCAAACATCTTCATGTAAACCCAAACCGACTTCCGTTGCTGTGCGAGTCGAACCCTGCTGGATGCACGCAGCATTAACACCGAGCAGGAGTTGGTTGCCTTCGGGGAAGCCTTCTGCTCGACGATGCAATTAACGAGCTGTAGTCCAGGGCTCGCTCGAGTGCTTGTGCTCTTCCTTCAGGTCCCAGGACTGTCGGATGGGGTTCGTTGGGTGATTTTCGCCCCAGCTGAAGCGCTCCATGTGTGTCTGGTTTACTCTGTTGGAGGTGCAGGGTTCCAGCGCTGGGCTCACCAGAGGGCAAGTGTTGCTGCAGCCGCAGCAGACCGAGAGGAGCTGCCAGGTGCCAGTGTGTGGCCAAGGGGAGTGCTGAGGGGTGTGAAGGGGCACAGCTCGAGACTGCTGTCCTCGGGCCAGGGAGGGCTTCGTGTCCCTGCTGAGTCTGCCCAGCTCTGAGCCACACACAGCCCCTGCTCACAGAGCTTTCTCCACCGCTCTTTTGGACCACGGCTGGCATCCTGCTTCAGGTACAACGCAGACTTCTCTTGCTGTGGGCTTGACTCTGCCCAAAGCGCCCTCCAGCTCCTTCTTTGTCTCACCTATTTATTTCCTTTCATCTCTTCTACATGACTCAGTGTGATCAGCAGTCCCAGGAGGGCTTAGCTGTCTGTGTGTCATCTGGAGCAACCTCACTCCCACCTCAATTTCATCTTTGGTTTAAGTCTGATGTGCTCTGTCCCACTCACCACACAACTTCTTGTTCCTTTTGACTTAATCCTTAGCCTGAGATATTATGTGGCAGAGAATAATGCAACTGTCTACCCCCACTACTAGATGCTGTACCACAAGCTCTGACTTTTGTCTCTGGGCAATGATAAATCCAGACCAGCAGTGCTGCTTTTACTGTCTGATTACATCAGCCAAAGGCAGCTCTCAGGAATATGAACAGCCTGAGGCATGCTGCCCTGCAGGTCACCTTGAAAGGATATCTTGTCATCGTGCCTGTGCTGTCAGTCTTGTACATGAGCATTTATGCCAGCTCAGGTTTAACTTTATGCCTGTTCAGGCCTTTCCTGCATGCACCTATCAGATGTACTTGGGGATGAGCTAAGATTCATTACAAAGGAGAAAACAGCATTGTGGGTTTCACCTGCTGAAGTGTTTCGAAGTGCTTGAAAGGGAAGGAACAAAGGAACTATTATAGATGGAGAGAAAATGTCCTGGCAGTGTGAGAAGGAATGCTCTGACAGAGGAAATGAAAGGACTTCCCTCTGCTTTTGAAATGTGTGGGTAGAGGTAGCCAAAATCCTCAGGATGGGAGATTCTCTATTATTATACCACCTGGAAGATGGCTGCAAGATGACAGCGTTTTCCCTTTCCCTTTTCCGTGTAGGAGCAGAGTGAAATGGGGAGCCAGCTGGTCCCGGCAGAGCTGGCCGAGCTTCCATGCTTCCCAAGGAGTTAAACCGGTAGAATTCCCAGTGAAATGAACGAGTCGGAGCAAGCGCGCTGGAAAATTTTACCCATGTGGAACAAGGTTCCAACAAATCTCATCTCTGCTAGGGATGAAGGAAAGACAAACAGTTCAGCATTGGGGCTTCTTCTTTTGCTCTGAATCAGACTGGGGAGGGCCATCCTCACACTTCTGCAGTTCTGGTTCAGTGTTTGCTTCTGAGCGCAGTGGAAAGTCACTGCCTGCTCGGTCACGGTGAGCAGCACTGCAGGCATGAATTTGCAGGTTTCTACTTAGTCTGCACCATTTTCTGAGGAGGATAAAGGTAACAGCAGTTGATCAAGTAATTAAAACCAGAGAAAGTCATGGAAGCAAGACAAAAATGTTACTCTTGCAATTAGACTGCAATCTGCCTCCACTCCTCCCCTTCCCAGCAGAGCTAAAAGCAGAGGACTTGGCTTGTAGCACTCCTGCCTAGGGCTCTGTGTTGGCATCTGCCTGTGTTTAGGAAGATGTGATGCTTTAAGCTTGTCTTTGGCCTCCAGCCAGAGAGGAGTAAAAATTCTTGAGAAGATCATCTCATGGGGTTGTTACAGGGAGAGACATTTCTGGATTTGCCTCTCCCTTCACAGATGAACTTTCTTTGCAGTTTCTCACTCCCTTAGAGTATTTTGTCTTTCCCGTTGTTGAATCTGGCAGCGTTTTTCCCCAAGGGCAGGAGTCCTGTCTCTCCTTGCTCACCTACTTCATCCCGTGGGGCTCCTAACCCATCAGTTCCTCCACTGATGGTGGTGGCAGAGCTTTCTCTTTATTTTTTCCGCAACCATGACAGCTTCCCACCACCCCCCAACCCCGAGCCTGCCATCATTACAGGGCAAGTGCTCTGCTCTTCTTTGAACACACTCCTCTGAAATCTCTCCCTCTCTTGGATGTTCAGTTTACCCTGGTACTCCTCACTACCCAGATGTATCATTTACTGCAAGGTTTGTTCCACTCGAGGTGCTTGCATGTATTGAACTTGGAATACAATCTTCTCACCCCAGAAATGGAGCACAGCCAAGTGAACTACACAGACTCCCAGGAACAAGTCCACTGCCTCCACAGCGAGGATGGAAATGCCCACAGTCTGGGGTGATGCCTTGTGTGTGTTCTGGGGAGGATGTTAGAAACAAGTTAGAGTGGACTGAGAGATGCTTTAAATTATGCCTGAGCAGCTGAGGTCCAAGCTTTTGAAGCTTACTGGTGTCTTCTGGCCTTCCTTCATCTCTTGCTGGCATCTTCTGACCTCCCAGCTGTGCTGAGCAGAGCTGTGGTGTGGTTGCATCTCCCCACAACACCATGGTGGTTTCCTGCTTCATCCTTTCAAAATGTTATCCACCAAGTTCTCATCACCACCAGTGCCCAGAGCACCTCCTGAGCACCATCTGCACACTGGGTCCCACTTCAGCATAGCAGTGATGCCTGCTGGAGAGAATGGGACCACTACTGAGAGCAAACTCAGCAGTTGGATCTTCAGCACAGATTTGAGTGCTCTGAGCTGAGGGCAGGAATCGCTGCCTTCCAAACATCATTGTTACAGACAATGTGATTTGTAGGTCACTCAAACTTCCTGATCAGAACTTTGAAAGCTTGAAATGTTCCACTTGGCATTTCTACCTCCAGAAGAACTGGAAAAGGCTTTTTCTTTTTTCCTTCCTAAACATTAGAAAAGTTTCTATTCTTGGCCGAGATTTTGTGGGCCAATTCTCAGGGCAAAATACTGGGGTTTGAGTAGGGGATTCTGCTGGAAAAGCTGAGCACCAAATTCACACAAAGTTCTTCTTAATTAGAAGCCAAAAGCTCTTCCAGATGTCTGTCAGCCCAATGTGCTGGATGCTGCCATTGCTGCTTTTAATAAAAGCTCACATCCAGAAAACTTTATTACTGATTTACTGTGCATGACTTAAGCCAGAAAATGGTTTTCCTCTAGGAAGCAAGCAAGCAAAGGCCTGATATTTCCATCAGAGGCACTGCAGCTTGTCATTGACTGCCTTAAACAGCAGCCCCCGTCCGCTCCTGTGCTGAGCAGTTTCTGTCCATTGGCATCGTTAGACTGGAATGTCAGGAGCTGTGGTGCAGTGCAGGAGCAAGAAATGCAGGTGGACAAATGGGTAAGTGGTGAGCCCCGAGCGAGGCGAGGCAGAGAGCCCATGGCGAGGCAGAGCCCCGCAGAGCCCCGCAGAGCCCCGCGCTGCGCGGTGCTGCACGCAGCCAGCCAGGGCTCCTCTGAGCGCTGCCGGTCCGGACGCGCAGCTGCCGCATGCTCCGCAGCCAAATGGAAGCTGACAAACCATATTACAGGACAAACAGAGGGGAGTGTGGTGTGACACTGTGAATGCAAAAGGGACCAGAACAAAACCAGGTGAAAAATCATCAGAGCAGCTAATGAAATCTCTGAGCAGTGATGTAATTAAAGTGCATTCATCATCATAAAGGATCATTTCCCTTTAAACATCTGCTCCTGTTCACTTGGCAGCAGCCTGGGCAGTGTCATGCAGGATGGGGTTTGGGGTCCTGCTGCAGGGCCTGTGTTATCTGAGAAGCAGTGTAGGACATCCCCAGCTCGACAGGCTCTGGGCCAGCAGCGATTTTGCTCTCTCCAGGTATAGCAGCAGACAGCTAAGAGGGGAAGAAGGGGAAAGGGAGAACCTGGTGTGACACTGAGCCCTGCCTCCTCAGCCATGCAAACAAGATTCAGTTGGGTGCCACTGGATGTGAATGAAGTAATTCCCCTGGGGAAAGGGCTCCTGCCCAGCCTTCTTCTTTGAAAAGAGTCTTAGGGGCCATAGTTTCATGTGGAAGAGATCTCCCTCCCCAGTGAGAAGCACCACAAAGCCCTCCTGACCCTTCTCTCTGCAGCTGCCTGGCTGTGCTGGTGAGAGGAGGAGAGAAGCATCTTCAGGAGAAGAATCTCTTTTTCTTCTGCAAAGTGTGCTGGAGGGCCACGACCATCCCTTACTGCCTGACAGTCTGTGGCTCCAAAGCATCGTGCAGAGACTGCCTGGGCAGTGCTTTGGCAAAGCCTCTGTCCGCAGGTGCAGCCTGGAGCATGACTTCCTCCTGTGCTGGCAGGACTGAGTGAAGTTTCTCATGGGCTGTGTTTCATTTAGGGCTAGGCCCAGAGCTTTGGCTCTGCCATTGGAGTGAGTCACTCAGGGAGGAATTTTTTACAGCTAGGCACTATTTTTTACATCCTTGTACAAATCTGACCCCTGGTTGCATTTCCCTGCAGCTGGTGGTGTCAGCCCTTGCAGGCTCAAGTGGTGGCCTCTCTGCACCTGCAGTTTCACTCCTGCCTTCTCGTGCTTTGCCACCTGTGTCTAAGGCAGGGAGATGAAGGCAGTTGTGCTCACCTTGCAGGGGCACATCTGAGTCCTTTGAGATCCAGTGGCATCCTCCAGCTGCAAAGAAACACTGATTTTTCAGGCTGGTCTTTTTTAATTAGCAGAGCTATGGCACACAGCTGTTAGGGAGCACAGACCTCACAAGGCTTGGATTCTGTGTGTCTGTCCTGTTGGTCATTCCCTGCTGACTTAAAGGTCTTCATGGCTCATCACCAGGGACTGTCCTGGTGTCAGTGCCACCTGATCACAGAACAGCAGGGGTTGGAAGTGACCTCCAGGGATCATCCAGTGCAACCCCCCTGCCAGAGCAGGATCCCCTAGGAGCACATCCAACAATCAAGACATTGGAGCTAGATGACTGATTTAGGTATCCCCTGGAAAACTGCTCCTGTCACCAGTGCTAGCTTTACCCTCCTGTGAGACTAAACAGTGCTGTTAACTGCCCTCAGCTTTATTTTCAGCCTTACCAGTGTGCTCTGGAGCCTGGCTGGCTGCTGGTGTGGCCATTCCTGCTCTGACTCTGTGAGAGATCAGGAAATGGAGATTTTGTGTGGCAAGATGCAGGCTGAAAGGGAGGGCATAAACCAGAGGGGGGAATCTCCAAGGGCCAGTGCTGCATGATAATTCAGCAGTGCCTGTTGATGAAAACTTCAGTGAATGCTATTATGTGGAATTTATATGAAGCCTGGGTTTAGGTGATCAGCTTTAATATTCATAGTCTTAGGGAAAAAAACAAAAAAGGACTCATTAGTAAGCATGCATAATTAATGAATAAATTCTGTTTTTCCTTTGTTTTCCTTCAGGTATAAGGAAATGCTAGATCTAGTGATATCACCCAGCCTGACTGTGCATAGAGAGTGCCCTGACAGACTGAAGCTTAACCTTTCTAACACTTATGCCACAGCTCCAGATGACATAGAAGGTAGGCTGCCTCTTTTGCTTGCTGTTTCTGGCTTTACCATGGTGTGTGTGTATGCAGCCAGGGGGAACTGGACACCTGCAAGGCCTCTGCCAGTTCCACCTGCAGTATAGTGAGCAACTGAGATTTTTCAGTTGCTTCTCTTTTGTTTGCAGACACCTCAAACTGAACTGAACTGAGTACTTCAGTTCAGCAATGGTCTGAATGCAAACAGAAGTGAATTGGTTTCTGTTTGGTGCACACCTGGGTGCAGTAGGTGCACGACATGCACACGTGGTGGATGTGTTTGCTCCACTGGAATAACTGCAGGGATAAACCAGGCCAGGCAGAGCTGCTTGTTCTGCTTTGGGCTTTGCTGGAGCCCTAGCGGCGATGCGAGCGTGAGCCCTAGGCTTTGATGGCTGCTGAGCTGGAGAGCAGAGGGGCTCCCAGGCCCAGCAACAGACCATGCAGCCAGAAAGCTTCCTGCCAAAGCAGCTCTGCTCCCCACTTTGCATTGCTCTGAGATCATTGCTATCAGCTCCAAACAGTTCTCCTCGCTGGCCTCTGCTCTGAAGTTTCACATTTGGCAGGTACCAAGGACAAATTCTTTCAGTGGTTGAGGCTCTGATGGAAATTTATCTGCTCTCCTCCTCTCCTCCCTCTCCCCCCATCGTGCTGCTCAAGTGAAGGAAACAGAAGAATGTTAAATCTGCTAAAAAAATTATTGGCAAGTGATGCAGCTGAACTAGTTCTTGCTAGCACAATCCCGGCTATTGTTTGCTGCGGTCGGGATCTGTCAGCCCTCCTGTTAGAGGAGAGCTAGGAGAAGGCACTGGCTGCTGTGCTTCAGGAGTGTGATTAACTCTTCACTTAGGGCTTCTCACAGCCAAGAAGGTGTTTGGCTTGCATGTTTGTGGAGGCATTAGAAATTGCCTGGGTAAATCAGGTACAACATGACTGCCTATGTACAGGAGCAATCGAGGGGATAACAATCTAAAGGAAACATCCTTTCAAATGGATGTGTTTGCAGAAGAGATTAGAGCTAGAAATGGTTTTTAAGTACATCATTTTGTATGCCTCTTGGTGCAGCAACTCTTTGTTGTGTGACACACATAGGAGCCAGCACAGCTGCTGGACTGTTGCACACCAGTTTGCTGGTGAGGGCTGCTGCCACTGTGTTTCTTGTTAAGATGTGCTGGTTCTGTCTCTGCAGATCCCTGTGCTACCAGGTTATGCTCTCTCCCTTGAGAACACTTCTGGGTTAATTTGAAGAGTGGGAAAAGAGTTGTGTGTTTGTCAGGTCTCAGAGTGCCAGAGCTTCTCATGCACTGCCTGCACACGAATGTGAGAGATCAAACTCCAGCAGGTGCAGTCGCAATCCTTCCGTAGGTGTCTGGGCTCCTATCTTCACAGGTCCTTGTTGAGAGACATGCAGGTGTCACCAGGATTTTCTAGTGCCCCTATTGCCTGTGGTGCTGCACTTTGGGGTAGGAGCACCAGGTTTAACTTGCCCTTTTTTGGCAATGGCAGTAGGGTACTGCAAATCGACCCAGAGTGAGTTCCCCCCTGGCACTCCTGGCCAGGGCATGCTCCCTGCCTCGCAACGATGCAGTGTTTGGCTAGGTCATGGTTTTCAACTGGGAAATGAAATGAAGGCTGTGCTCCAACTGCCTGCTCTGCTGCTCTTCAGGTGTAAAGGGCCCTATGAATTACATGGATGGAACTGGACAAGTGTGCTCCTTCAGCCCTGTTGGATGGTGAGGAGCAGTGTGACAGGAGTGGTGCAGGTTTTGTTTTCTCAGTCTAAAATCCTAACTTTCTGCACTGTTTCCTTGCAGGTAGGTCAAAGCAAGTTTTTCGTAGGGAGTTGGAAGGTGAGCCAGGTAAGCCCAGCTTTGGATTTGAAAACCAGACTCTTTTTGGATCTCTGTGAGTGAATCTGTACATTTGTGCATCACCATCCTCTGTCAATGGCTTTAAGTTTAGATATTTTAAATCTAAACCTCTCTGCTTGCTGCTTGGGAAATAGGTTACTGGCACCCACACGCAAGGAGAGGAGCTAAGGCAGGGAGTTTGCTGCTGGTTTTTACTCTTCTGAAGTGTTTCAGGGCTTGCAAGAGTGTGAAGGAGGAGCCCTTAAGGTTCTGTTCCTGTCAGTGCTGAGGGTGCTTCAGTAGTGACTGGGGCTGCACAGCTCTCCCAGTCTCCCCAGTGGCACCCCTTCCGAGCTGGCCTGTGCAGGCAGATCAGTGCACAGAGCAGACAGTGCATGTGGTATCTGCAGGGGACACTGGAAGGGGACACAAGGGGGTCCTAGCTGTGCTACTCACCCTCCTGTGGTGTTTTGGGCCAGAGGGAGACCTCTGGCAGAGCTGGGCACAGCTTAGGAGAGGTGGCATCAGGAAAGGCACAAAGTTTGGGTTTGTTGCAGAGGGAGGGTGAGAAGTGGGCAACAAAAGTGCATTTGGTCACAGCAGCTCCAGGAGTGTACCCAACAAGACAAGAGCAGTGAGCTCACATCACTTCAGTCATCATGGTGGTTGCTTTGGTAGCCTTCAGCCCAAAGCCCAGCTCCATGAATGGTGTCAGGCCCATGAAAAGGAGCTGGTAGCTCAGTATCACCCTCAGTTAAAACCCAGATCTGTATTTGTTGTTAGGTGGAGAACAACTTCCTCACCTACTTCAGGTTGGGGGATTCACTAAAGACAAAGTCTTCTAATTCCTGTATGCTTTTCTCAACCCTGCAGAGACAAATACAGTGGTACCAGCTTGGCTGTAGAGCATGATGAAAATCCAAGACCCTTTAATTTTGTTTTCCAGGCAGCAGCAAAGCAGCACCACAGTGTCCTCTGCATCTGTACTCCACAAAGTGAGTGCTCCTGCCAAGTGCTGTAATTTACAGGCTGTGTTCTGCTGACCTGCTCCTCCCTGCAGATTTCTGTCACCTTAAGAAGCATTTGCCCTAAGCCCATCCACCTGTTCCTCTGCACCTCTCTGGCCCAGTGGAGTAACTGGTTCTTAATCTTGTTAGATATGGAGTGCAAGGTCTGAAGTACTGCTGACTGTACTCCTGTGCTGCTGGGAGCTCAAACCTCCTCAGTCTGAATGTCACTGTGCTTATGAGTGACCTCAGAGGGATGGATTGAAAGGGCAGGGGGTTCCCATGGCACTTGCTTGTTTGGCAGGCTTGGGAAGTGAAAAACTGGAGTATTGCTTTTATTTTTTCTAACTTGCACATATATTGCACAGCCTTTGAAGTCCCCATGCAGCAAGGCAGCTCGTAGCAGCAGCCACAGACTGCAGCAAACCTCTGGCCAGTCTGAATTGTCACCGTCTGTGAAGTGTCTGCAGTGTTCTAGCTGTGCTCTAGAGATCCTGTGCAATAACTGGTGCCTCAGACCTTCTGTTTCCTTTCTGAACAGGCATTACTCCCACATAGTGGCAGTCCCACCCTTCCCAGCAATGGCAACATATGGACAGGCTCAGTACAGCACAGGGATCCAGCAGGCTGCTGCATACACTGCCTACCCTCCTCCAGGGCAGCCCTATGGCATCCCCTCCTACAGTGAGTACTCTGGGCTCATGCCACCTCTGGGGGCATTGTCCTCTTGCTCCTGCAAAAATATATTTGAAGTCTTAAGCCTCAGCATGAAAGATCAGCTCTGTCCTGGCAATGTTCTCCTCTTAGGCTTAGAGAAAAATCTGCCTTGGTTAAAAGTTTGATCTATCAGCTCTTGGTATCCTTGGCTGCAAACTAGGCAAGTTTGGAGCCAGTCGGTAGCAGGACATAAGATAGGATGAGAAACTCAGGTTCAGGAGGATGTGGACTCAGGAGCAGCTGGTGAGTGCCCTCGTGACTCACTGCCAAGACAAAGCCTCTTGCAGTTAAGAGTGGTGCGGAGGTAAAGTGCACCTTGTCTGCTCTGGTTCCTCCTGGAGTTACAATGATGATGCTGCTTCAAGCAAAGCTGCTGCTGTTGTTACAGAAGGACCAAGGAGGCATGGGTGAAATGACAGAGCACTTCATTTGGGGGAGATGTTCATATTTCAATGGATGGTTGCTAGCTGTAGGTGAAGGAAACTTTTCTAACCCCAGCCAGCTTTGTTCCCTGCTTTCCTGCACAGCCTTGCCAGCAGCTGTGGGGAGACGATGCTGGACAGGAGCAGCTGGGGGGCCCAGGCAGGGACTAGCCAAAGCAGCACTCCTGAGGGAGGAATGCCTGGTGAGCCAAGTGTTAAGAGTGTCCTCAAGCTCTGCATGGAAACACTGAGCTCCCGAGGGAGATGCAAAGTTCTTTCCCCTCCTAAAGACCATAGAGACACTGCTCTTGCTTAGGTACAGCTCTCTTAACAGGAGGCTTAGGGCCCCTTGTTCTCAGCTGATGCTGTGAGTGCTGCAGCATTAAAATGGCTTTGTGCTTCTGATTCCACTCCTGTTTCCTCTTGTGCTCTTAAATGCCTTTGTTTGCTTGGCAGATAAAACATCTCCTCCCATCTCCTGCTTTTATACAGCCATCGACAAGGCTTTTACTGAGAGGGAATTTGATGCAACAGTCTGGAAGGCCAGGGAAATGGGCTTGGCAGAGCTAAAGCTCTACCAGGATGATGAGAAGAATGTTTTGAGACCCTTTCTTGGAGCTACTTATGTGTTTGCATCAGCTGGCTAATTTCCAAGGCAAACTCTGAACAGTTGTCCTGTTAGAGCAGGTGAAAGCAGAGCCATTTGCTACTGCCTGGAGTCTTTAGGGCATACATGTGTCAGGCCCATATGCTGCTTATAAATCCTGCTGATGACCTCTTAGCATCCTTGAGCAGCGACTTTCCCTCCCCCAGCCCTTACAGCCTCTCTAAGATACTCAGCACAGCAGATGAAAACCTCCACCTGGCTGCCAACCAAGAACAATGAGGCAGTATTGTTTTGAGGCACAAAAATCCAAACTCCACCAGTTTCTAGACAAAACAGAACATTGTGTGGAAATTAATTTGGTGCTAAGCTATTTCACTGTCTGACAACAATTTTCAGCCTTCCAAAAGGGCCCATTTGCTGAAGATTAATGGGAGCTGGGGTAGGCTGAGTGCTGGGCTGTGAGCACTGAGGTGGTTGGAGAGCTTGGCGTGTTGCAAGGAGCAGCTGGGAGATGCCTTCGCCCCCCAGCAGCGGCGGAGCCTGCACCGGCAACTCACTGTCCAGACGCCTTCCTGCACCCTGAGGTGCAGCAGGGGCAGCTTGTGGCTGGCTTGTGCTCAGCTGGCACTGAGCTGTTCTCACCTGGAGCTGAAAGAAGTTCCTTTTGCGGGAGAAAACCGTCTCGGGGAGAGCTTTACCCAACCCGAGCAGACGCAGCCTGGGCAGGTTTGGGAATGGTGAAGCAGCAGGTTTGGCGAAAGGCACAGGAGTGCCACTCGGCTTCTGGTCCCCTGCGAGCGCTGAGAGATGACAACAGCCTGGCAAGGGTGGAAATGCGAGGGCAGAGCATCAACAGGGGCTTTGTTCAGCAGCGGCTCTCAGGGTGTGTCCAACAGGCACTTTTTGTTTGGTGCGAGCAGAGGAGGGGAGGCTGCTGCCCAGAGCTGCACAACAAACCTCACCTTTCAGCTGTTTATTTTAATAATACAGCTGTACAACCTGGGGAGCAACCAGCAACCAGCAAAGGTTTCATCTTGCAATGTTTAATTCAGCTATTGCTGTTCTCCCTGTAAATATTCAGTTTAATTGCCTGTTTTTAGTAATGAAAAGGTTTCTGTGGCTCCGGGGCTTAGCTGTTGCTGCTGAGCTGTCTGCTGTAGCTGGCTGAATAGATGAGAACTCTCCTGGATGGCTTGCCAAGACATATTCTGCTATCGAGGCTGAAAGCAGACTGCAAGTGCAAGATAACTTTGAGAACAAGTCTGGAGGTTTTGCTGAAGGTCCTGGTGCTTTGTTAATCATTGCTGGCATCTGATACCTGTTCAGAAGGTTCCTGAGTCAGTGAGGGCTTTCAGATTCTGAATCAAAACTGCTTGTTCAGAAACTGGTTTGGAAGACAATGTCAGTAATGATTGATTGCCCACCTAGCCAAAGTGCATTTGGGTACTGGTACAGGAGGCACCCAAGTCAAATATTATTTGTGATTAATTTACTTGACTATTTTTTAAGATCTCTGTTGGGGTAATGTATGGGGGGGATAAAACAGGGGTGAAAGAGTTTATGAGGTTAAAATCTGACTGAAAAATCGTTAATTTCTGAACTTGCTTTTTGCACCTTTATATGACAAACACTCATATTCTGCTCTTGGTTCCCATTCTGTGCCCCAAAGGCATCAAAACAGAGGACAGCCTGAGCCACTCCCCAGGGCAGAGTGGGTTTCTCAGCTACGGCTCCAGCTTCAGTGCCCCAGCAGCTGGGCAAGCAGCCTACACCTACCAGATGCACGGTGAGTACAGCCTGGTGCCCGCCCATGTGCTCTGAGGGGTCAGAATCCTCTACCCACCGTGTTAAAGCAGCTCTTCTGCTGCAGTTGCAATCAAAAGCTTGGCTCTGAGCAGCCCAGGTAGGGGAGGTCAGTCTGGACCTGCTTTGCTCATCGAGACACTGCCTCCCGGCTGAGGCACTGCACTGATCGTGAGCAGAACCTTACCTCTGCTCAGAGGCAGCTCTGCCTCTCTGCAGGAACTGTTTGGTTTGGACTTCCTAGTTAATTTAGTGAGTGCATACCTGGGATTGTTGCCTGAGTGGAACTTCCTACACTCTGAAGCAAAACAAAGGTGTTCCTGCACTTCATGCAAACAGGACCCTCGGTGTTGTGCCTTGCTGCTCTCTGCTCCAGCTGCTGCTGATTGATGCTCTCCGCACTTCTGGGTTTGCTTTTTTTTTTTTTTTTTTTTTTCCCAAAAGCTTATACCTTGATACTAAAAAAGTTGATTTACTGTTAAGACATAACTGCTACCTGCTAGGATACACCTGCCTGTTTTAACTCCCAAAGTACCAGCATCATTAACTGCCTACAGACTCCCGAGGGAGGGTTCAGAAGGGCAGAGCTGAGAGCAGATGTTTTCTCCTCAAGGTTACTGAGCTAGAATTGAGTAAGTTTAGAACAACTTTTACTGCCATTAGACTAATAATTGACTATAAAATAACAAAGTGGCTTCCCTTAAGGCTTCAAAGACAGTGCTTTGTCCAGGTTTACAACACTTCTGTTTTGCTGTAGAAGCAGAAAGGCTACAGAACACTTCTGTTTCTAAAGCAAGAGCTCTTCTGGTCAGTGCCCTGAGGAGCTGTGTGAGGCACAGGCTGTCAAACACCAGTGGATGAGAGGAGCCATAGCAAACCCATTTCAGCTTTATCTACTGTTTCACATGTAAGAACTGATGAATATGTTCTGAAAAAAACAGATGATCCTTGAAATGTCCCCACCTCTGTGCCCTGGCACTGCAGGTTCATTCCTCACCTGCAGGCCTTATGTCCTGAGTGCACTTTGGTCTCTGTGTTGAACCTGCTGGTGAAAGCAAAGTGTAGATTCTGTCTTCTGCTAAAGCTCAGCACAGCTGCCTTTGAAGGTGAATTGCCATGGGTGCAGGAACTGAACACACTCCTGAGAGACCCAAATGCCTGCCTTGCTGTCAGACATGGCAGCAGCACAAATGATCACACCTCTGGTGGTACAGAGCTGCCCAGCTTAGGTGCTGGTGAACGGGAAGAATCCTGGAGCTCAGCAGCCTGGCAGGCTGAGCACACAGCACCCTGCTGGGGCTCTCCATGTCCAGGCTGCTTTGAAAGCAGCTCAGAAACAACTGCAGCAGGTCTCCTGGCAGCAGTTCCAGTCTGTCTATGTCACCTGCACTCTGCCAGGCTGCTTCACTGGAGGGAAAATATCACTTCGAGGGGAGTGATTTCCTTGGGGGGAAGACAACTGCACATAAAGATCTGCCTTGGTTTCATCCTTACCTCAAAGATTTTCCAAGGGTTAGAAAGCCGAAGAGGAATTGCATGGCATTCCCAAGTTCTTGTGGATGCCATGGAAGTGGGGAGAGAGCTGAAGTCTCTCACTTTCCTTTTTTTTGTATTATTGGGGGTCCTTTTCAAGTCCTCCAGGCAAGCGTTCCCTAGGCTGAGGCTCTGCTGCTGCTGAAATCTCTGCTTTGCAGATTTTGGGGCCAGCTCAGTCATGGAAAAGGTGATGAAGGAAAACAGTTTCTGCAAGTGGCAGGTGCTTATTCCAAGGCAAAGGGAGCAGGAGTGAGTGTGGCTTCCTGTTGTGAGCAACTGCTGCCGCCCCTCTCCTTGCTGATGAGAGGAAGGGACTGGAGCTCTCTGACCCTGCAGTTTATTTACCTTGCTGAGTGCCAGTGGAAGGTGTGAGTGAGGAGCCAGGAGCCTTCCTGTGCTGACTGCCACTGAGGAATGTCTGCTCCCTGCTTTCCCACGCCACAGCTGCTGGGCTGCTTACTCTCTGGTGCAAGTAGCTCTCCATGCCCAAGCTCCAGGGCCATGGAGACTTCCTAGTTCACATCAGTGACATTGGTCAGCCTGCTGCTGGCCCAGGCAGGGACTCTGGGTGTTGGAAGAACCCAGCTGAAAAGGGCACATTGGTATTGATGCATTGTTATACATTCAAGCTTCAGGAGGCCTAAGAGTCAAGCTCTTAGCCCCCACTTCAAGGACAAAATGTTTGCTGTGTCATGTTGAAAGGGAGATCTTGGCAAGGGTTTCTCCAGGAGCCTGTGCTGCTGAGTTTTCTGTTTATGTTAAGGGTGAGGGGGAAATGACTTTATTAAGCTCATCTCTGCCAGCATTGCAAGATGGTGATAGCTCAAGTACCTAACTGAAATCGTGCTGAAATTGTTTGCCTCCGGTGAGAATCAGCTCCCAGAGCAACACAGTGAAGTCTCCTGCAGGGGGTCAGACTGAACACTGAGCCTCTGTGGCTTCTCCTCACTGTCATTTAGGAGCTGCATGGTGCAGCCAGCAAACAGGCAGCCATGGTAGGTGTGTTCTGCCAAGTCACCTCTGGGCTGACAAATACTTTGTCTCACAGGCCTCTGAGACAAATGTTCCCTTTTGGGAAGTGTCAGTGCAGTTAGCTGCTGCTGGGTAGT